>JAPPVO010000013.1:17077181-17351305 GCA_030407325.1 Camellia japonica
CAAAATAGAAGATATAGAATTGACTGAGGAAGAGATGGAGATGTTTGTTGATTTGCATCCTTTTACTAATGCTTCCCCATATACTGTTGTGGAGACAATGTCATTGGCAAAGGCTTTCATACTTTTCCGAGAAGTTGGTTTAAGGCACCTGTTGGTTATCCCTAAATTTTCTAGTGTAAGAACTTTTCTCCTGTCTATTATTTTCTTTATTACTATGAATATGCAATTTCTACGTAAAAGATTAGCTTACGCACTTGTAGGATACACAGTAGCATTGCACTCAAGTAGTGTTTGGTTTATTGGAATGATTTTGGGCAGGAATAGAATAGCTATTCCTTGGCCTTCCAATGGAAGGACTTTTCTCCTAAATCGGTGAATGGTGATTCTTATTGAAATGTACATTCCTTTCTTTTTTATCAAACCAAACATGAGAATGGGTATTTTGATGAAATGACCATTCTATTCCAGCCTTATCAAACACTGCCTCAGTAAAAAATACATTAGCTTGGGACAATGTGATGATTTTCCACCTTTGAAGTTTCTTTACATTTTCTACCGCTCCTACCAAATCCTCCTTTTACTAAGTCCTAAAACTGTGAGCTATTTCAGATGTGCACCTTTCTATGATTTATTTTTAAGGAAAATGCTATACAATAATGAAACTTTGGAGTTTGGAATTGAAAATAAGACCCACTTTAATAGTATGATCGGTGTACATCCGTAAGTATAATTTATAAGATTTGTTAGTTTGTAATTGTATAATATTTCTCATTTTTTAATCATCTCTATTGGTCTTAAAACTACACAATATCCCCGATATGCTTACTTTTAAAAGGAGAACTTTTCTCGGCTTTTCTTTGTTGATTTTTATGAAATATTTTCCAACATTTTTTCTTAGATTTTCTGCTTTCTTTGGTTTCACAACTTTTTGTTGTATCTATTTTCCCATTATTATTTGAGATGCTGATAATATCCCATTCAAAATTTCATACTATATTTATCTATATCAAACATACCTTCTTGTTTAATTAGGCCAAATTTGTTAGTAAGATTTACCGAGGTAACTATTTGGTTGTCCTCTGACTTTCATCTCATGCATAAAATGCTATGTTTCATAATTTTTACATGGTTTGCTTCTATTTACATCACAAAAATATCTCCTAGCACCCTTAATAATTTATTTGTTTTTATTACAATTTTATTCTTACATAAAAGTATCAAAATAACCTCAAAACCCTAAATTTTTTAAAACCCTAGTTTCTCTACCCACCCATCCCCTCCCTGTCACCATCCATCCATTGCTGCCACTTCTGCTGTCGGTGGTGCCACCCCTTCCCCGCCTTCTTCTTCTAGATCTAAATACCTAAGATCTGGTTCACAGTGGGTATGGGGACCAGATTGTGGTGGTGGGGGGCTGTTGTGATGGTTAGGGGATGGAAAGGGCCTATTGCTTTGGAGGAAGTGGTGGTTGGGATGGTCAAAGATGGTGGGGGGCCAGATTGCGGTGGTGGGGAGGACTTGGGGCTGGTCGGAGGTGATGGGTGTGGGTGTGGAGTTAGGGTTTGAAAGATTAGATAGGCTTAAAGGGAGATGAAAGGTGAGAGGTAATGATATTTTTGGGATTACAAAATGTGTAATGAGATAAAATGGTAATTTTGAATTTTGGGGAAGGAGGTAATTAGAAAATGTGTGCAAGGAGATGAATTTTCAGTTTTATTTTTCCAAATGACAATTCTCTGTTATTTTTATTGATTAGTTATGTTTATTAGCTACAAAAACCAGTCTTTATTAGCTAATCTTGCTTACTTTGCAGAGATTGCCGGTGGTGGGTATATTGACGAGGCATGATTTCATGCCGGAACATATCTTGGGTATGCATCCTTTGTTGATAAACAGTGGAAAAGATTAAGAATTCAGTTTCCTTGTTGGGATAAAATCTTTTAGGCCATCCATTTCAACCAAGCACTTGAGGTGGCCTTGGAATCAAGTTTGTAAATACATTCTTATGGAGCTGTACAATATTATGAAATCGCATTCGGGATTGCTACTGTGCTCTTTCTCAATTTCGCATTATAAAATCCAGAGCTGGAGAGGGATCATATTTAGAAGACAGCCACCTAACTTATTCCCGGATGCATTTGGTAAGTCTGACTGAAATGATGAGATGAGTTATTTTCTTATATGGATGACAGATTTTGCTCTAGTCTAGTTTTTGTAGTTTGTAGTACACGGTCAATAACAAATGCTCTGTTGAGTATGTTGAGCAGTTTTTATGTTGCAGTATTGATAGCCTAAACAATTTCTGTACGAGGACAAATCCATAAACTCGAACTGAAGTGTGCAGAGATACTGAAGTGTGCAGAGATGCCAGAAAGAGGTATACGGATTAGGGTTTTACTACTACTTTATGATATGCTAGCGAGGGGGCCGCACGCTAGCTAGTGCCCTTTACATTTTTGTTTGAAGTTCAAATTTGTAAATGTATTAAAGTTGGAATAAAAAAGAGATGGGAATAAATTGTGATTATCATGTAGAAATAAAGCAACTTAGAATTTGTGTTATTGTTTTAGTGGAAAATACTTTGAAGAGTTTGTTTCTTTTCTTTTTTCCACAAGCTAACACTAAGTATAAATACTTAAGAAAAAAAGACAACAGATAATACTTGAACAGTCAATGCTGTTGGTGGCACTCAATGACTGTCATTATTGGGCCTGGTTTGGTCCAGTCCTTAATCGGACTGGACGGTGCTGTTGGGCCTGTGGGGGCTCACCACGGGTTTCGTTTTGAAAATCTGAACTGTCAATGTATAGAACTCGTCGAGTACTATATGCTTGTGAAAAATCACGTTGATCGGATATCGATAGCTATGTGATCAAATCAATTTTGTATAAAAAAAATGGATGGTGAATAAATTAACGGTTGATAAAAAACTGATTTGATCACATAGCTATCGATATCCGATCAACGTGATTTTTCACAAGCATATAGTACTCGACGAGTTCTACACATTGAACGGTTCAGATTTTCAAAACGGGACCCGTGATGGGCCCCCACGGGCCCAACAGCACTGTCCAGTCCGATTAAGGACTAGACCAAAGCCAGAGCCTTCATTATTTTGGTTTTGGATATTTTTCCAAGTCAATTTATAGCCCTGTAAATAGCATGAGTGTGTTGTGCACAAAATTAGCATGCTTCTCACCTCATGTAAAAGACATCATAGGCATATTAGGGAAGACTGCCATGAATTATTGGAGAGCTATAGCTTAGGCAAGACTGCAATGAATTATTGAAGTGATGCCAAAATAAATAAATAATAATTCTGTGGACTCAATGTACTACAAAACACTTATCACACCAAAAACAAATAAAAAAATTACACATGAGACGATGGTTTTTTTTTTTTTAATCAACACATGAGACAATGGATCACAGGCCGAACAACACCCTCTAGTCCGATCACGGATAGGAGGGAAGCCATTTCTCAATACTTCTTACAACATTAAAATTTTACAGACTCAATTTCAAAAGTCTTGCCAAACTAAAATTAATTATATCTTCGATTCTAATCATCCTTCTACGAATAATTGGTATTGTGTCCACCAATCTGAAAAGGGAAATCAAACAGCATAACACACGAAAATCCACCACCTACCCTCCTCTCTATGGCAACCCCACGCATTGCACAACTAAGGAAAGAGAAAAACTTAGCAACTCATGGCCTTCTACCCTAGCATATCAACCCATAGGTTGCAGCCCCAAGAGAAATGAAGGGAAAAAATCAACAATAAACAACAAAAGACAAAACAAGGTTCACAAGTGGATGACAAAGAAGCCAAAAACTCATTGTGTAGATCTATAGATCCAATTATTATTTAAATCTCAACACAATGTAGATATGAAAACCCCTTCTACGAATATTGAAAACCCACTGTGTAGATCTGAATACTCAGCCCATGTATAGCAATAGTTTAATAATTACACAAATGTAGAGAGAGATAAAGACCTTCAGGTTAGTGCTAGTCCCAGCTTCGATGCTGACAATATGCAGCTTCGATTTGTTCCGGTGATAGACTTAAAACAAAGGAAGGCACTTACAATTACAGAAGCAATATTATCAGTAGTTGGTTTCCCAAGCAACCAGAATGTAATAAGTCAAAAAATGTATGATAAAAAGAACAAATTTTTTTAGGGCATTCGTGCGAAAATTCCAATCTTGGATTTTCTTTCCCCAAAAGTCTAAGCGATAATTTATTATGTCCATAAGGACAAGCTCCCGTAAAATGACCAAAATATCCCTCCACCCCACGCATTTTATTTCTGTTTCTGTTTCAGATCTCACGCGTCTAAGATCTAAAATCCTTCTCTCTCTCTCTCTCTCTCTCTCTTCTTTACCTTCTAACTTCGTCACCACCATTCCAAACGACGCTGTCCTCACGATTGGAGAAGAAGGTCTTGGGGGAGTGACAGATCTGAGGTCTTGAGGAAGTGACAAAACAAACTCTCTCCTCTCTTCTCTCTTCTTTCATCTTCACTTTCTTCTCTGATCAAACTCTAGATCACCATCGTGAATAGCCATCAAACCCTAGATCTCGTTCCTATCCTCCCGAAGCAACTCATCATCATAGATTTTTCCAACAATGTGGACAAATTTGATATATTTAGAGAGCTTACTCTATGTTCGGTATTGATGATCTGACACTCATGCGTGGAGTGGAGAGAGTCGAAGCTTAAGCAGAGCTTTCATGGTTGTCACTCATCTCTCTTCGATTCTGGCGCTACCTTGTGTACTCTTACGGTAGAGTTTGCTAAAAATGTCAAGTGTTGTTGCCTTGGACATGACCCTAGACGATCCCGTAAAATCAAATAGTCTCTCTTTTTCTATATATATATATATATATATGTATGTATTTGCTTGGGTTTGATAACAAAAAAGAGAAGATGAAAATTATTGTTTGTGTTGTATGTGTCCAACAGATAGTAGGAATTTTTTTTAGATCTGTTGGATTTTTTTTGGATCCATTCACAGATTCAATTTTTATTTTTATTTTTTATTTTGTAAACTGAACAGATAGAAGTTTGAGAAAAAAATTGAACAGATAGGCTCAAATTTGTTCAATTATTAGATCTGGTGTTGATAAAGATGATGATGATATTTTGTTTGTTTGTTTTGTCTCCCCTTTATTATATGTTGTTTGTTTGTTTGTTGTTGTTGATGATGAAACATATTACAACAAATAGGGAGAGAGAAAAAAGGATTCCAACAGATAGTAGATTCATGAATAGATAATTTTAACAGATAGAAAAAACAAATTGAACAAATAATTTTTTTTCAATAGTGGATATGATTTGTGTAAAATGAGAATTTGAACAAATAAGTCAAAAATGAGAATTGAGAGAGAGAGAGAGAGAGAGAGAGAGAGAGAGAGAGAAAGAAAGAGAGAGAGAGAGAGATGTAAAAGCAAAATTTTAAATAGATAAGTGGAAAAAAGTGAACAGATAGTAAAAAAAAAATTGAACAAATAGATATAAATTTGTACAGATAATCAAAAAATTTGAACAGATAGATATGAATTTGAACAGATAGTCAATGAAAAGTCAACAGATAAATTAATGGATAAAAATGAAAATAAAATGTCCTCCAAAATCAACAAAAAAAAATTTCACAAAACTATTTTACAAAGAATGGAGCTTTCATCAACAAAAAATATTGACTGAATCTCTATACCTTATATCCTTCTTACCTTAGACTTTTCCATAATTTTCTATTTATTTATTTTTTTAGTGTTTTTCTAAAATATATTAAAATAAAAAATAAACAAATGGGAAGTTTGACATTGAAGTATGGAAATTTAATCAGTATCAGACTACCAATCTCCAATCTAATATTACTAGTGCAATGTTAAACAAAAAATGAGAGTCCAGATCCAATAATTTTTATAAAAAATCCATTTTATTGCAAAATATTTGCCAGAAATGGACTACATTACTATATTTCAGAGTCACCCCTAATCTTTTGGGGAAATTAGAAAACCCGTGACTCTTGCCAAAGGCCATCGTCTGTCATAACCAAAGTGTCTCAGCTCGAGAACTTATGTATGAGAGGGGAATGTCATTAATTGAGTACCTCTCTCACCCGATCAAAAGATCGGCCTCTACTAAGTCATGATGTGGTTTTTATAATCAATATATATGTTCCGATTATTTAATAAAGCTATCATTACTATATGAGTCATGCAAGTATAGATTGTACCACTAATTTTGGGTATGCTCTGATTTCTTGCATTTCTTGAAAAGCCTTTTTGTACAAACTTAAAAGCATACAAATCAATAACATTCCAATACTAGCAATACAACCTCCATCTACTAGCATTTAAACAGATATCTCAACTAAGCACTTCATGATATAGCAATAGATGTAATAAGGAACATGCACATGCAATATGGTAAAGCCAAAAATTTATCACTTATTACTCCAAGGTGAGTTCCAAGAAACGTATAGATATATATACATATTTGCATGATCCTATATACAAACAACTAATGCAATATATACACAACATGCGCCTAGGAGTTCAGATGCTAAGATATGACATGGATATCATCTCAAGACATGGGGCAACGCACGTATTCATCTTGAAAAATAACAAATTTCACAAATGCAGATGAACTAGACCCAAATGCATGGAAAATGGATACAAGATACAAGTATGATAAATAAAACGTGATGTTGTGCAACATATACAAAAATCTGGTAAATAAAAGGGTTAGAAAGACGTGGAGTTGAAGTTATTACAACAATTCGAATAAGAAAGGAGGGGAGAAAGATAGACTATTATAATAATGAACAAATAATAGGGGAAATAGAGGGTGTGATGGAGAAATTATTACAAAAATGAATCGATTTAGCCAAATTACTGTTGAATCTACTAAATAAATCATCCAGGAGTTCCAGAACCATCAATGAGAGCACTCTCCAGAAATTGTTTGCTCTGTTCTTGGGAAGAGACATCCGACCAGACACAAAATGGGCCGACCGAACAGGAAAATAGCTGGCCGAATTCGTCTTCCGACTGAGATTTAGGTCATTGTAGAATTCCAGGACAGAGGCCAAAAGACACTTTCTGAGGGGTGCTCATCCTTTCTAACTCCTCTGCTCACAGAGATCACTTGGGGATGAGGTAGATGGGGCTATAACCCTCAACAATAATATAAACAGATATATACAATAGATATTTTTCAATATATCAACGATTAAATGAATAAAAAAAACAAGAACAAATTCAAGCCCAAGCAATGGATAGGAACCTACATCTTCTCTTTGTTAATAAGGGCAAATTGATATCCAAATCCATGTTGTTAAGTGGAGAGCGTAAATTAATGCAAATCATTTCTTGGTGGAAGTTTTTTGCTTATTAAAACAAGAGATTCATCAAATTTATTGAAAACTCTTCATCTAGTCATAGGATAAGGATGGTTACACCCGTTTCTATGTTAACAAGTGATTGAAGAGGGAGGTTTCAACTTCCTTTGATCCAAAATCTCTTGTTTTACTTCCAAAATGCTCAATGAAAAGGGTAAGGACACAACTTTTCAACATCAAATCTCATGGGTCACCTAAGCAATCCTATGAAACTACCCCTAGCACTCATTCATATTGAGTAAGGAGTTGAAACACATGGATCGATACACTTGAGAGATAGGATAGGTGAAGAGGAGGAGTGTAACAATAAGACAAGCTACTCCACTTATTGAACTTGTGAATGGATGGTTAATAACTACTCCCAAACACATCCACAAGGGTCCAAGGTACATAAAAATAATGAAATTAACCTAAAGAGAGCAAGAAGGAAATGATAAAGCTATTAACTCAATGGATGGGTGGCTAAATCCTACTCCCTTCATATCCATGAGTACTTACAACAATTACATGATTAAAATAAAGTTAGAACTGAAAAAAGAGTAGGAGACAAGTGATTAAAGATGCAAAAATTCACCTCTTAAAGAGTAGGCATTGAGTAGTAATTCTTGATCTTGTATTTGGAGCAGAAGTTCTTGATCAGCTTACTATTGAATTGGGTGTCGTTGTCTTCCACAATGGCTCTCGGAATTCCAAACCTTGTAATGATATTCCTCTAGATAAAGTTCTTTACATCTACATCTCGGATTTTGGTTAACGGCTCAACCTCCACCAATTTTTTGAAGTAATCAGTGGCCACCAAGAGGAATTTTGTCTAGCCAGTGGCTTTAGGCAATTGTTCAATCAAGTCCATACCTCACTGCGCAAATGGCCAAGGACTGGACACCAGGTTCAGGTCTTCAGCTAGCTGATGTATCAAAGGTGTGTACCTTTGACACTTCTCGCATTTTCTTACGTATATCTCTGCATCTTTCTGCATATAGGGCCATTTGTATCCTTGTGAGATGGCTCTATGGGCTAATGATCTGCCCTCTGCATGACAGCCACAAACTCCCTCGTGGATCTCAAGCAAAAGTCTTCCACTCGTAAAAGGTGCACATATCACAACAATGGTTCTGTAAAGGATCTTCTGTAAAGATGACCTTTAGCCGACAAGTTGAATCTTGTTGACCTGAGTCTAACCTTGTGCGCCTCCTTTTTATCTTCTGGTAGTCTGCCATCTCTTATGAACTTGACGTGGGGGTCCATCCAGCTTGGGCCTAATTCAACACACATTGCCTCATACTCTGTGATCATGGGCTTGACACTTGGGCCTGACGAGTAGTCCACCATAATAGTTCTGGGAAAGTCTGACTTTATGGCTGAAGCCAAGTTTGCTAGTGCATCTGCATGATTGTTATCTTCTCAACAAACTTGCTGAAGTCGACAACTCCTAAATTGGGTTAATAACTTGATGAGTTTCTTGACGTAAGCCATCATTCTTTCATCTCTGGCGACATACTCGTCTGTTGCTTGATTGATGATGAGTTAGGAGATGTAGTAAATGACTACCTCATTAACTTCAACATTACTCGTATTCCGCCTCATTGTTTGAGGCCTTGAATCCTAATTTGATCGATTGCTCCAACATTTGTTTCTTTGGTGAAATTAAAACCACTCATGCCCCCGCTCTTACCGATTTGAACTTCCGTTGACAAAGATGTAAAAGGAGTCACCGATGTAGATGATGCATGGCTTTGGCTTCTTCGACTCTTCCTTCTGGGTGCCCTTACCTTTTACTAGCCTAGGGGCATATACTATCATTTGTGTTCCTTTTGGTTCTTCTGGTTCTTTTACATTCGCCAATTTGAGGTTCACAGGCTTGGGCCTCGTTATCACTTTAGTGTGAACTCAGCAACAAAGTCAGCCAAGACTTGTCTTTTGATTGTTGTCCTTGGTCTGTATTCTATGTCATACTGACCTAGAACAATAGACCATCACACTATCCTTCTTGACGAGTCTCTATGATGTAAGAGGTCAATGGGTGCTCAATTAGCACTATGATCTTATGAGTTTGGAAGTAATGGTTCAATTTCTTTACCGCCATCACCAAGGCAAGTGTGAGTTTCTCTAAAAGCAAATATCTTGTCTCTACACTTGCCAGGGTCTTACTTAAATAGTAAAATGCCTTTTACTCTCCTTCATCTTCTCGGATTAACACTGCACTAACTACGTGGTCTGAAACTGCCAAATACAAAAATAACTCCTCACCAAGAATTGGAGTTGATAACAAGGGTAGAAAGGTTAGGTACTTCCTTAGGTTGAGCAGGGCAACCTTGCAAGTCTCTGTCTATATAAAGTCTGTTGTGTTCTTTAGTAGCTGGAAGAATGGTCTACACTTTTCAAAACTCTGGCTGATGAACCTGTTCAGAGCTGCTGCTTTGCTGGTCAAAGCTTGTACTTCTTTTGCTGTCGTTAGGCTCTTCAAATCAAGTATGACCTCGATCTGATTAGGACTAAATTCAATTCCCCTTTTTATCACCAAGTATCCCAGGAACTTGCCCGATCCTACTCCAAAAGCACACTTGGAGGTACTTAGCCGAAGCTGAAATGCCTTCAAGATATTGAACACCTCTTTGAGATAAGATAAAATGGTCTGATGACTCCTTCCTTTTCACGCCTCTACTATCTTTCCAATAAGGTCTAAATATCTTGGTTGCTAGTCTTTGGTATGTTGCCCCTGCTTTCTCTAATCCGAATGGCATAACTCTATAACAATAGAGTCCCTTAGGAGTAACGAACGTAGTCTTCTCCTTGTCTAGTCTATACATCGCAATTTGATGATATCCACGATATGCGTCAAGGAAGCTCATTCTGGCATGCCCCAAGGTGGCGTCCACTAGCTAGTCTATCTTTGGCGATGGGAAAAAGTCTTTTGGTCAAGCCTTATTTAGACTTGTAAAATCTATGTAGACCCTCCACTTCCCGTTTTTCTTTTTGACCACCATTGTATTGGACGGCCATGTTGAGTAATGGACCTCTCAGATAGCTTGGGCTTCCAACAACTTCTCCACCTCTTCTTTTACTACCTTCACATGGATTAGGGTAGGCCTTCTGGTTCTCTGAATTACTGATTTTGCCATTCTATCAACATTCAGTTTATGGAAAGTGACCTCGGGGTTGACCCCCGCCATCTCGTATGGTGTCCACGCGAACGCCTTCATGTTCTCCCTCATGGAAGCTTCTAATTTTCTTTCCTTCTCATTAGCTAGCCCATAGCCAATATGTAAGAATCTTTCCTTGTCTCCTTCATTTACTTGAATCTTCTTCAATGGTTTTTGACTCTTGTTGGCTGGCTCCTTGCCGACATCTTCCAAGACCTATTGGCCTTTGTCTTCTATCTCCTCAATCTTCGCATCTTGGACATTGCTTGTGTCCTTCATTGCTACCATGGAGCAATTTTTCACCTAGACTTGGTTTCCTCTGACTTCCTCTATGCCATACTCAGTTGGGAATCGTAACAGTTGGTGCAGAGTTGAAGGGATGACATTCATTGCATGAAACCAAGGTCTTCCCAAGATCACATTTTATGGTGATGGAGTATCTATCATGGTAAATTCCGTCATTTCTGCCTTTATCCCTTCCTGTACATTCAAACTCATAGACCCCAGTGGCCACATTGGCGTTCCATTAAATCCGACCATTGGACTGTCAAATGGCTCCAAATCATCCTTATGAAGACCGAGTTCTTTATGACACCTGATGTATATGATGTCACAAGAACTGCCTTGATCAATCAGTATTCTTCTCACCTGATATCCTCTGATCATAAGGGACACCACCAGTGCATCATTTTGTAGATGCTGGATAACTTCCAAGTCCTCATCCATAAAAGATATCAACCCCCGACATCCCTCTCTTTGAGGTTGCTTCTACTAGACCTAGAACACATGTTCTAAGTGTTTCACTCTCTAGGTCTCTCCCCTAATCTCGTTTGGACTCACTTTTGAATGGATCACGTTAATGACCCGAGGTTCCTTAACTCGAAGTGCAGTGGGTGACAATGGTGGTGCTCCAGGTGGCGTCTGTGCCAACTTGGCCTGCTTCTCCATTGTCTTCTCTTTATCAATCAAATCCCTCAAATGTCCCTATCTTATAAGATCTTCTAAATGCTGCTTTAAAGCCCGACATCCTTGGGTTATGTACCTTGTTTCATCATGTTATGCGCATGACTTTGTGTGAAACCTTCCCATCGAATCCTTTAGGACCTTTTGTGGTGGTCTGTAATAGGGTTGATTTCTGATCCTCTCCAAAATCCTATAAATTGGGATCTTGAAGACAATGCTAACAGCCTGCATCGACTTCAACCTCGACTCTCCAATATCATTGCCAGCTCCATTTCGATTTCATTTGGGCGAGTTGTTCATTTTCTTTTGCTTTGTCATACTTCTCTATTTTGATCTCTTATCCTTCTCTGCTCTGGCATACTTTTCAATCATTGCTATCAGGTCCTCCATGGTTTTCGGGAGGGTCTTCGCCAAAGATTGCCAAAGTGGGCAATCATCATCTAAGTCATTCTTGAAGGAAACAATGAATAACTCTTGGTTACATCCTGGAATCTGGTTCTAAACCTCATAATACTTCTTGGCGTAGGCCCTAAGGCTTTCCTTATCATCAATCTTTAGAGCTAGTAGAGAATCCACCATCAATGGTTGTATGTTGTTGGTTACAAATCGGGCCACAAATATCTTGGCCAGACCTTCCCAGGTCTTGATTGATTCCTTACGCAACTTCAGGAATCAGTTTGACGTTATTTCTCTCAACGTCAAAGGTAACACCTTACACAATAGCGGGTCGTTCCCGCTCCACAAAGACATACTATTTAAATACAATAAGAAAGTTAGAATCGGACTTGTCATCATATACTTGGAATCTTGGCAAACTAAACCTCTTTGGTGTTTCAAAAGCGTTCAACTCCACTGACAATGGTGGCTTCGGCTGCACGGGGGATGTCACCTCGGCTGCATTCCTCTTCCTCTGAAAGTAATCACGAAGGTCTTTCTTTGATCACCCTACTGCCCTACTGTTCACTGACTTCAATCTCTTTAGTGTGCTACTCCCTGTGCTTGGATGTGTCCTCTTGGACTTGTTGTGGTCCAACGTCTTCTCTACCTGATGGTCTTGCCCATTAACCTGGTGCGATCCTTTAATTTGGGATACCTCCACTCTTAGAGGCTTCGCCCTCGGAGGTTCCACCCTTCCCAACTTGCTGAGATCATCATAATGAGTTTACGACCCTTCTTCTATTGTTTTGTGTCACAATTTGTCCTGCCGGCTGGGCGCCAACGCCCTTAGTGACCAGAGGTGTTGCTGGCATCGACAATTGTGACGACCCCAAAATAATTACAATAAACTAACTCCAAATACTAGTACAATGTGATACAAATAAAATATGAAGCTTTCATTAATCAGAGTTTAATATACAAAATCTGACACATGCGATATACATTCATAAATCGTTCATCCTAAATCTACAGCATGTGTTACAAGAGGTAATAGGAAATGAATGATAAACAACTATTCATATGCCGTAATGGCTTACGTCTTTCCAAGACTGTGCTTGGTTACAACAACATGAGTCAGAACCTTAATCCAAATAAAACCCTAGGCTTATACAAAAATATAAATACAAAATGAACAAAAGTGAGATTTTAGCTCCATGGTCCTCCCAAGCTAAGTCTTTGGTGGAGGCATATCACCAGCACCTAAAAATGGTTTTCCTAGTAGGGTGAGCCAAAGCCTAGTAGAAACAATCTAACACAATATATGAATCTTAACAAAGATATAAGTATGATGAGCATATATAATGTCTGTGATAAAATCATTCATAATTACAAGATCATAATATGCCAAGCCTTATACCTCAATTCATTTCATGTCAATTCATTTTACCTCAACTCATAAATCAAATTCATTGTTATCCAAACAACCCAATTGAGGCTACAACTCAGTGGTTATCTAATTAATACAACCATTACACAAACACTTCAATTTGCCATTTTACAGAAATGTCGTCCGCGGGAATTGACACCCATGTATATGCGTGTTTTTGGGACTTTCACTCTAGATACATAGGCCAACTTAATTCAATGGAGTCCATCCCCTTTATTCTCTCATATGTGGAGTACATCCCGTTTCTCCTCGTAAATATCATACATATACAATGTATAAAAACACAGTCATATTTAATGACAAAAGTTAAAAGATTAGTTTCAATTCACCTAATCCTCATGTGATTTCTACAACAATCATGACTATCCTCCATCGATAGCCCAAAACAGATATTTCTAAACATATATACAATCTCTAAGACAGATAAATTACCCACATTTCCATAGGTGAGAGATAATATACATCCCGCTCCACTATTTATATAAACATTCATCTAATTTCATATTTCTAATACCAATTTTATTATTTATACAAAATAATTATTTGAAACATTTTAGGGCAAAACTCTATTCTCTCCCAAATCCAACCCATGTGTCAAAATCAACAAATTTAACATAAACACATCCTTATATCCTATATGCATAACCATGTTCATTACCTTCATTTGAAAATTTCTTTTTTGATTTTAAACCAAAACCCTAGGTTTGTCTAAAATTCTCCAAATCCAAACATTATTTACATAACGACAAATAACTAAGTTAAAAATCATAGGAGAGTGTAGAAAGTCCCTACCTCAAGGCTAGAAGTTGAGCAAAGCAAGGAGGAAACTTCAAAGATGCTCAAACACAACTCTATTCGGATAGAAATGTAGCCCTTGAGATGCTCCACCTTTTTATCAAAGAGAGTAGGGTAGAGAAGCCACTAGATCTAGCTGAAAATGTGGAGAGAGAGAGGGGGGGAGAGAGAGAGAAGCTTAAGATCTAGGGTTTTGAAATGTTTTAGAGAGAGAAAGAGATGGAAAAGTGATGTAAAAAGTTGCTGTTACGAACTGATATATGCATAGTCCGCTCGAGCGTAAGAAGTGACACTCGAGCGTCAGACACAATAAGTGGTTTCGCTCGAACATAAAAAGTGACGCTCGACCGCAGAATGCACGTTCCCAGTAGTTTTGCAGACAATAGACCATCACTCGAGCGCAAAAAAGGCCGCTCGAGCGCCTACCCACTCGAGCATAAGAAACACTACTCGAGCGTAGGAAACGCTCTCCCAGTAGAGTAGACCTGCAAAAGTACAGAGAGTTCACAAAGCCCGCTCGAACGCAAGAAGAAGTGATGCTTGAACGGAGGAGCAAAATTCTAGGCAACAAAGGTTTTAAAACTAAGTGACTAACCTATTCCAAACATGCTCGATACAACCTAATAGCCAAACTCAAGTAAGAATAAGGAGGAAAAGACATGAACAACAATAAGAAACCATAAAACTGGTGTCCAGAAAATCAAATAGGTCGGGTCAAAATCGAATCGCTATAACTTCCCCCTTTAAAGAATTTCATCCCTAAATTTCAAATCAAGTTTTAAAACTAAGTTAAAACCAACTACAACCATAATGATAATCATTCAATTCCATCACCATGACCCATTCTCCGGTCATTCAATCCTATCAACATGATGAACGAATTCTCAATACTGAATACATAATTCATATTTCCAAAACATAAACAATGTTTGTAATAAACTCACATTTCCAAAACATAAACAACATATACAATGTTTCCATATTTCATTAACATAGCAACAATACAATACATGTTCAAACATTAACAAACAAGTCTGGATACTTCTCACGGACTTCCAATTCATGTTCCCAAGTTGCTTCCTCAATCCTGTGATGTTTCCATAATACCTTAACCAAGGGAATTGTCTTGCCTCGCAAGACTTGGTCCCGTGCATCCAGGACTCTCACCGGTCTCTCTTCATATAAGGCATCCATCTACCTCTAAGTCGGTCCAATCCAACACGTGCAATGGATCTAGCTCATACTTCCGAAGCATGCTGATATGAAACACATCATGAACCTCGGAAAGCTATGGTGGCAAGGCCAAACGATAAACTACCTCTCCGATCCACTCAAGGATCTCAAAAGGCTCAATGAATCGAGGGGACAACTTCCCACTCTTCCCAAATCTCATCAAACCTCTCCTAGGTTATATCTTCAAGAATACATGGTCTTCCACTTGAAAAGACAAAGGTCTCCTCCTATAGTCGGCATAACTTTTCTGGCAGCTTTAAGCCATAACAACCTCTTACGGATAAGTGTAACTTTCTCAGCTGTTTCCCGGACCAACTCTGGACCCAACATAGGTGCATCACCCACCTCAGCTCAACACACAGGGGATCTATTTAGTCGACCATACAAGGCCTCAAACGGTGCTATGCCAATACTTGATTGGAAATTGTTATTATAGGCAAACTTCATTAAGGGCAAGTGCCTCTCCCACGAACCCTTAAAGTCAAGGACACAATCCTGAAGCATATTCTCTAAAATCTGAATGGTACGCTCTGACTGCCCGTCCTTCTGAGGATGATATGCATTGCTAAAGTCAGTCTCGTGCCCAAGGCACTCTGTAGGCTCTGCCACAGCCAAGCCATGAAATACGGATCTCTATATGAAACAATCGTCACAAGGACCCCGTGCAACCTCACTATGTCTCTTATATAACGGTCAGCAAGAAAATCTACCGAGTCACTCACTCGCATAGGAATAAAATGCGCTGACTTGGTCAACCAGTCAACTACCACCCAAATTGCATCACTACTCCGTTGAGTCCTCGGAAGGCCCACAACAAAATCTATCATAACATGCTCCCACTTCCACTCGGCTATAGGTAAGGGTTGCAACAAACCCGTTGGCCTCTGATGTTCGGCCTTCACTTGTTGATAAGTAAGGCACCTTGACATAAACATGACCACATCCTTCTTCATTCCCCTTCACTAAAACTAGCGGCTAAGGTTGTGATATATCTTTGTGCCTCCCAGATGCACCACAAGGCGTGAATGGTGAAACACTTGGAGTACTTCCTCTCGGCAAGACTCCGGAAGACTCCGGCATGAAGAGACGGTCAAGATATCTAACACTCGAGTCGGAGAACACGTTCAAGCCTCTTTCTACCTTCCCACTGGAGATCTTCTCCCAAAGGGATTTCACCTCAGAGTCACCCTTCTGTGCTTCTATCACTCGGTTCACAAGTGTAGGTTGTGCAACTACCGAAAATAAGGCTGCAGACTCAACAGACTCGTCAAGATGCAAGTCAAACTCCGCAATAGCACCCAATATCTCCCATTCCTTGATGGCAATACAAGTTACATTGGTAATGGATTTCCTACTCAAAGCATCGGCCACAACATTGGCCTTTCCCGGATGGTAATGTAACTCAAAATCATAATCTTCTATAAACTACATCCACCTCCTCTGCCTCAAATTCAAGTCTTTCTGGGTAAACAGATATTTCAGACTCTTCTGATTAGAAAACACTTCAAACTTCTCACCATACAAATAATGCCTCCAAATCTTCAAGGCAAAGATCATCGCCGCTAACTCTAAGTCATGAGTAGGGTAGTTTATGTCATGTGTTTTCAATTGCCGAGAGCCATAAGCTACTACCTTCCCCTCTTGCATCAAAACACAACCCAAGCCTTCCTGTGAGGCATCACAATACACCGAATAACCTAAACCCCTCTTCGGAATAATTAATACTGGAGTAGTGGTAAGTCTAACCTTAAGCTCTTGAAAAGACTTCTCACAAGTCTCATTCCACACAAACTTAACTCCCTTCCTCGTCAGTCTAGTTAACAATGAAGCTAATCTAGAGAAACCTTTCACAAAGCGACTGTAATATCCGACCAACCCCAAGAAACTATGAATCTCAAAAGCATTCTTAGGTTGTTTCCAATCTTGCACTGCCTCTATCTTAGATGAATCTACAGTCACCTTCTTCGGATACCACATGGCCTAAGAACTTAACCGCTCTCAGCCATAATTCACATTTTCCAAATTTAGCTTATAGTTCATGGGCTCTAAGCAACTCAAGCACCACTCGTAAGTGTTCCTCGTGCTCCTCCTCAAAGGGTGAGTAAATCAAGATGTCGTCCACAAAGACGATCACAAAATGGTCTAGAAACTCAAGGAAGATCTGGTTCATCAAATCCATAAACACAGTTAGTGCATTGGTTAGCCCAAAGGGCATCACTAGAAACTTGTAATGGCCATACCGCGTACGGAATGCCGTCTTCGAGATATCCTCCTCCCTTACTCTCAATTGGTGATAACCCGATCTCAGGTCTATCTTAGAGATGCAACAAGACCCCTTTTACTGATCAAACAAGTCATCTATACGAGACATTGGGTACTTGTTCTTAATAGTTACCCAGTTCAACTTCTGGTAATCTATACAAAGTCACAACGCATCATCTTTCTTTTTGGCAAAAAGAGCTGGTGCTCCCCAAGGCGAAGTATTATCTAACAATTCCTGGAGTTGAATCTTCAACTCACTCAACTCGGTAGGTGCAAATCTATATGGTGCCAGGCACTGAATCAATAAATAACTCAATCTCTCGGTGAGGTGGCAAACTAGTAAGATCCTCGAGAAAAACATCCGAATATTCACAAACTACTCCTGGCAACTCAACTCGGACTTCATCGCACTCGGTACTCAAGTTGCTGGCAAGAAGGCAACTAAGCTCACTCTTCCCACGCGGATCATACACCGGTGATAAGACTCTATCAACCTGGTCCCCTAAGAAATAAAAGTAATCACCGCTCAAGGTACATACAGTAACCCTCTGATGGTAGCAATCTATAACAGCCTGATAGGATGACAACTAGTCCATACCTAATATAACGTCAAAACTAGACATATCAATCAACACAAATGCAAAAGGAAGTCGGCGACTGGCAACCTCTATGTCACAACCTCGACACCCCTGTTTCAAAACAACCTCACCACCAATAGGTGATTCTACATAGATAGGAGATGCCAACTGAGCCAACTGTAACCCCAAAATCGATGCAAAGCAGATGAAATAAATGAATGGGATGCACCTGTATCACTCAACACATCAGCAACTGAATTGCAAAACAAGAAGGTACTCTCACTACCAAAGGTGCTAGTACTAGATCTGGAGCAATAACAGCATACATACGCCCTGTAGGTCTCTGCTCAACCTGCTCACCCCGCGGAGCAAAAGCCTAATGTATTGACTGAGCCGAAGAGGCTCCTTGATTGGCCCTCGAGGCTTGTGCTAACTGTGCCGGCTGGTGGCTCTGTGTCATTTTATGATGGCTTGTTAAATTAACGTTTGGACGTTTGGGCAAGAAAAATCCAAAATTGGATTTTTAGCCTGAGTGCCCTTGTATCTATTAAAATTACAATTTTTTTTTTTTTTTTTTCCAGTCGCCTTATGTTTTCATTGTTGGGATATATGAAAAACCATGGAGCATTTTTAAGAGTGTCGTACTGAAACTCAGAGTCCTGCAAAGATATTGACATTTTTTGTGGATATTTTTTATTATTCTTATTATTTTTTGAAAGGAAGAACCAAATAGGATTGACATGTATACAATTGTTCAAGATAAATGAGGCTCTTCAGTTGTAATATTTTTGGTTTGGAATATTTTAGTTAAATGATAATTGGTTGCTTTTTATTGTAGTTTGTTAGTTTCATGAGTTGTATTATCATTGTCTAAATGAAATTATATGTTTTTAGCTTAGAAAAAATGATTAGTGATGTTGTAAATAATATTTTTTATTTTTATTTTTAGTGACATTTCATAGTAGTGGTAGCAGTTTTAGAATAAACTCTAATGACACTTATCTCCATTTATGGCACAAACGAATAGTGAAGTACTGACAATTTGGGGTGCCACTAAAAGCTGGATCAAATGGCACTTATAAGAGCTGTTAAAAATATCAATTGTGGCATAAGAAGTGCCATTAAAAAAGCATATAATGGCATTTTTAGATTATAATGTTTAATGGCGCTTGGTAGTGTCACAAATAACGTCTAACGTGACATTAAAGTATTGGTGAAAGCCTTTAATCTTCATGGTGTAGTGGCACTTACAAGTGCCAGTAAACTGCCACTAGTATCTACCGTTACATGGGTATAAATGACACTTGTTCAAAAAGCTACACGACTAAAAAAATGTCACTTGAAGAATTGTTTTGTGGCACTTTCGAGTGTCACTGAACTAAGAGAATGTGCAGTGTCAAAATAGTAAAAACATTAAAAGATTCATTGATTGTTAAATGATATCAACTATTTTTCTAAATACAATGGATACATTATATTCTGTACAAGAAAATGATATACAAGTCTACTTTTTAGACCCACTTTCTAGATCTCATAATGTGTAAAATAAGATGATTGGTTGATAATTAGAGAATAAAAATGAGAAAGACGGTTAACTTGGATATTTTAATCGAATGTTACATCATTGGATCTAAAAAATAAGTATAATTTTTGGGCTTGAATAGCACTACTCTTTTTTAAATAGTATCTATATTTATAGTAAAACCAAAGGCATAAGTTATCAACATGTAAAATTGAACTGTAATAGTATATTGACTTGTTTAGTTATTATAAAATCTTAAAATATTTGTAGACATCTCATTTTGATTGTCCATAAGACTTAGGCACTTTCTTTTAATTACCCGATAATGAAAATAGGAAGGTATTTCTCACAACATCCTCAGTAAGAAAGATGGAATTTTTGCTTCATTTCCAATCCTAAGCCTGTTTTGGCCACATGTTTCAGTCTCATTCAAAACTTTCTTTCCGTGCATTGTTCTAAATATTTTCGTAGTGTTTCGAGGCTTATTTTTAAACTTCAAAATGAAACATTCTCTCAAGAAATTGAGTAAAGAATAGTGTGGAAATAGGAGGAAAGTACGAGAATTCTGTCAAAAAATCACGTTTCATGCAAAATAGTTAGCCACAGCCAATAATTTTGCCGACCGACCAATTAATTGGCTGGCCAACCAAGAAATTGGTCGGCCAGCTAGTTTTTCCAGAAATAGAGTAGTTTTAGCAGAATACTTGCTAGAAGTGTGTGGAACATGCTATTCCAGATATTTCTTAATACATGCATGCACAAGATACACACATCTTGGCCCTCCACTATCTTCTTTTGGCCTTCATTGTCAAAAGTGCATTGTCTCTTACCCCAAAAGGAGCACCAATGCAACCATCCTTGTCACTCCATCATCTTTGCCTTCCACCTTGTCCCTTCCCACCTGCTTGATTGAGCCTTACAGTGTGTATATCTACTATCTCTCATTGTCAAGAGAGCTGGCCTCTTTAACAAAGTCCTTGGCCTTTCTCATTTTATGGCCTTTGTTTTCAACCTTGTCTCCCACCACCTTCTCCACTAAGAATTCTTGTATTGCATATATGAAGGTGATCAAATTGCTAGGAAATGGGATTGATTTGAAAAAAGAAAGTTAGAGAAAAAAAAAGAGAAGTTCAAGCTTTGAACCAAAAACTTCCATTTTCAAATATACACTACCATACACTAATATACCATAAACCATCCCAAAAACTCTGATATAGCCAAGCTTTAGTAGCCTTGATCAAGAGAGAGTAAGTGTTTTTGAAAGAAAGGAAAACAGAGAGTTTCCCTGCACACTCTGTTAAACATCCAAAAACATCATTCACACAAGAATTTCGAATTTTCAAACTGAGGACTAAGAAATACACTTCCTAAACTTGAGGGTGATCAAAAGGAAGTTTAGAAATCAAATCCTTTCTTTGGAAGGTGAATTTGCACACTTTTCTTTTCTTGTATTTTCTTTCTTATTTTGAGCTTTTTGTTTTAATTTCATTTCACATTGTAAACCTATTGTACTCTAACTGGGAGTGGTTAGTTTAGGCTCCTACATATTCACATTGTAAACCTGTTGTACTCTAACTGGGAGTGGTTAGTTTAGGCTCCTACATATTCTTTGCTTGTTTTTGTCTTTGGTACTTGAAAAGTAGAAAACAAAGTTTTGGCCTGGCCTGATTGGCTGGCCGGCCAATTTGTTGGCTGGTCGACTAGTTAATTAGCTGGTTGGTGGCCAACTTTTTGGCCAGCCAGCTCATCTTTTGGTCAGCTGGCCAACCTCTCATGGATAGAACCTAGTAGCGTCTCGGCGTTAAGCAGAACAGTCTTCGACGGTCTCCAAGACCCCTCTGAAGCTTCTGTTGTTCTTGTTTTTCTTTCAATTTAAGAGAGATCTATGAGGATATATCTTGTTGTAATATTTTCTTTCTTTCCCCTCATTCGGATTTGTAATATTCAAATGTTGTAATAATTCTCCACCTTGTTTCTTTCTATCCCATTCTTTTACTCGTTTTCCCTATATGTACATATGTAGTATATTTTCTTTATCATCATATCTATGTTTTACAACCATGTTTTATGCATCTTGATTCGGCTAAATTTGCATTTGTGGGTTTAATCGATTATTACGTGATTTTGTGGACAACTTCATGTTCTTGATATGAATCACATGTCATATTTTAAAAGATGAATCACTAGTTGCATATCATGAATAAATTGCATTAGAATCTTGTATATAGGATCATGTATGCTTTACTAACTTTATTTTGTAATTGTTTGCAAGACGTCGGTAAATATGTAAGCTTTTATATTTTAGCATCCCGTTTGTATATGTTTTTCTTACTATGTTTAGCATCCTACCATGTGACTATATATGAATGCCTGTGGATGGAGGTGTAGGGACATATTTTTGTGATGAGATCATACCGAAATTCGAGATATTCGGATGAGGACTAAGAGTCCTAGATGATATCAGGCTACCTATTTAAGTAAGGATGGACTCTTGAAAGAGTTTGTTCTCATATAAATGGGAGGAGTCATGGATAAGTGATATCATTGTAAGAGATAGAGTCCTATAAAGTAAGACTTCTAGGGGACGAGGGCACCCTTCATTATAAAAGGAAGACACCCCGGTGAGTCTAAGGTATGTTTTACTTAGTGAGCTTTGTGATTGAGCTATTGTCTTTGAGAGATAAGTTAGCGTATACAGTTTGCAAAAACTTTGTTTTTTTATATAATACATACATATATATATATATATATATATATATAAATTAAAAAAAAAATACCCCTAAAACAACTCCCACAATTTCATCAATAATGATGTAACATAATAAATGTCAACTTTTAACTTGTCACACAATCATCCGTATAGGGACCACTGCCCTTGCCGCATCATTATGGGTGAATTTGGAGATCTAAATTGTGAGTCTTTAATATTGCTCTTGTCATGACCTTGACCTGAACCCGTCCCTAGAGGTCTGGATCATAACCAGCCAGCAATCATGAAATTACCTACGACCTCAGATAAAAATCAAATCATATTTAATTATATGGGGCCATAAGCGGAAGCAGAAATATAAAATTTGTCCAATGAGTTTGTACATAAATGGCATGAGCAGAAACATTTTGTACATTAATGACTCACACCCATACATATATGAAAAGATCTCACATGTTCAAGATCATACAAAACCAAAACTTATATACAGACGTGGTCAAACATAACTAACAAAAGAAAGTACAAGATCAAAACAAAAGAAACAAAAGCCTCTAAGAAGAGGCACTCCAATGTTGACATCTTAAACCACAAGCTTCTCTTGGGCAGACTCTAAGGCTAGGCAACCGATTGCTCACCTACATACATACATTCATACATATATATATATATATATATATATAAAGAGTAAGTGAAAGCCCAATGAATAATATCAAAGTAAAGATGTTAATGAATAAGATTCATATACAAATAAATTATACTTATATTTAACATGTGGAATACTATTCCCATTCATCATAGATTTAGGTAGATCATAATGAAGCAAAACAACCTCGGGTCCAATCCATTGTGCATAAAACATATCAAAGGAACGACCTTGGGTCCAACTTATTCACATACAAAACGACCTTAGGCCCAATATATCCATATACAAAACGGCCTTAGGTCAATTGAGACCAATATACAAAACGACCTCGGGTCCAACTCATATGCAAAATGACCTTGGGTCCATCATATGCAAAACAACCTTGGGTCCATCATACTTTAATTTTTTCAAATCAAATTCAAAAGTCACATTGAAACATTCAAAGTCTTATTCATATTTCAAAATCATAAGTTTCGAGACTTACCATAAAAGCATTTAAGAAAATAGCATATAACAAAATATCTTTACTAAGATATTACTCACAGTGATTCGGTTGCTGACATGTCTTTGCAGATGATCCTACACAATTCATAAATATACGCATATTGAATCACATTGCTCATTTGAATTGTTCTCATTTGAATTGTGCTCATTTGAATTGTTCAAAATTCAATTTAGACAACATATTCATGACAAAAAATGAAGATTCATAACAAAACCATGCATGCATGTATGTCAAACTTCAAATTCTTTTTCAAAACTCTCAAAACATGGAATTGAGCTCTAAAACTTCATAATTCATGAATGCATGTAAGGTATGGTTCTTAATTTAAACATTGATGACAAAAATCATACTCAAAACGATGGAATTCAACAAAATTATGCATGCATGTATGAATTGACTTTACATTCTTCATTCTAAGCTCAATTCTTGCATTTCATTTCATAATCTTCATGAATGCACATATTGATGGCTTCAATTCACAAACTAAGATCAAACACATACCTAGAGTCTTCAATTACACTTGTATTAGCTAATTCTTGAGCTCTACTTCACAATTCACAAGCCTCTTAGCCAAATCCTCCAAGATCAAGCACTCTCTCTCTAAATTGCTCTCACTCTCTCTCTCTAGAATGTAAATCTCAGAATTTGAGTGTAAAAATAAGCTTAAACTCTCAACTTAACATGTCTATAGGCTTAATTAATTTAATTATCTAATAAAAAATTAGGCTAAGTAATTAAAGCTTTAGTTAATTAATCCAAGGCTTAATTTAATTGATTTAATTTAATTAATTTAAACTGAATCAAATTTTAATCAAACTTCTCATTAGGCTCTAAAAATTATGCTAGTCACAATAAACTACTCAATTTCAGTCTTTGACGTCATTAAGGACTTCAATTTCAGATCATAACAAAAATCACTAGAGATATTCCTACGACTGACAGATATGCATCCAAAAACCACATTAATCACTTAATTAGCATTCAAATTCACACTAAGCACTAAAGCACATGCAAAATTAAAGAATTAAAAGTATATTACGTGACGGGGTTGTCATAGCTCTATAAAATAAGTAGAAAAAAATGATCCAAAAAATTAGAAATCTTATCTAGAAAACAAAACACCATATAAAAAATGTTGAACTTCCATGTCTTTGATAGTTTTAGTGGATACTAAAACTTGATAGAAAAATTAATGAGTTATCTGTTTGAGTATTGGTAAAAATGATTTCAATAATCAATTCAAAAAATAATAATCATTGATTTATCACATTTGTCTCTCTGACCTCCCAACAAGTAGACGCATATATAACAAATACGTTTAAACATAATCAGAAATGCACTACATAAATAAGAAAAATTAAAACAAAAGTGCAATTATGAAATGCAAACATTGCTGGAAAATTTTTTAGATTTGATTATTCGAAATACAAACATCTGTCGGAAAAATTATGAGTAATAAATATTTAGAAAATTTAAACGTAGACCACATTATCGAGGATACATTTTTTGAAGTATAATTTATTCAATGCAGTATTGTTTTGTTTAAGTTGAAATAACAAATATAATGTTTGAGATCATTACAAGGTATAACAATTATCTAAAATATTAGGTGTGAAAATTACGAAGCAATTACCTTTAATTTGTTGAACCATAATTCTGATTATTTTGTGATCACCTTAATCTTGTTGAACTCATGATTTAAACAAACTACCCAAGCCTATACATAAAACCCATTATTTAAGCAGATCAAGAAGAAATGCATACCCAAGCCTAGATGATCGTTGGTATACAACTACAGTTTAGTTATTAAATGAAACAAAAAGCAAAAAAGCAAAAGCACAACAAATCAACTAATAAAATGTACTCCCAAAAATTTTAAAGAACACTTATACATAGGTTACCAGATGTACTAAACGCCTATTCAAGGCAACCAGGAAAATGATAGTTTTCAAAAGCCTAGAATACAATAAAGAAAAAATAAACATTAAGGTAGTGTTTGGTAACGTTTACGTTTTTTGTTTATGTTTATAAAAATTTTATAAACTAGTTTTTGTTTATTTTAGAAAAACATAAATTACAAATGCGTTTGGTTTGAACAAAATGTTTAAAAACATAAACTAAAAAAAATGTTTGTTTAGGCCTAAAATATTTATATTTATTTTTATTATTTATGACAATGAGATCACACACATTATAATTAAAAAAAAAATAATTGAAAAAAAAATTATTTGAAAAAAAATATTAATTGAAAAAAAATTATTTGAAAAAAAAATTGAAAATAAATTATTTGAAAAAAAATTAATTGAAAAAAAAAAATTGAAAACTGAAAACGTAAACTCATTTTTTTAGTTTATGTTTTTTCCTCAAATTTATAAACTGAGACAACCATTTATAAACCAAAAAAATTATCAAACAAGTTTTTATGACAGTTTTTAAAATTTTTGTAAATATAAACTAAAAACTGAAAACGGAATGGTTACCAAATAGGTCCTAACTATATCATGTATATATTTTTCAACAAGACAGGGGTTTGTCTTTAAATTAATCTATACCGTGGAAATATTTTTCAATCCAATCAAAAGAATAAAGGGCAACGGAGAAAATTATAAAACTTTTTGCAAACCCATATTACAAAGAAAACCATTGGCCAAGACTCCAATGGCTTCGTGTAGTTTTCCTCACATTTGTATTTAACACTTACATAATGGCCAAAGGCATTGACCCTGATCATATTTAAAGAATACACATGTAACTTATAAGAAAGATCTATATAAATTAGAAAGAAAATATATATTGTGCGTATCAAATATCGCACTAGATAAAAGTGGATCGAAGCTCCATGACTGAATGGACTATCCAGGAACTGAGGACCTACAAACACAGAACACCTTTAGAGCTGCCCCGCTGGGGTTGGCCGGAAAACCCCTTCGGTGTGGGAATGACTGATCGGAGAAGATGAGGGACTCTCTCTCGATCCAGAGAGAAAAGGAAAAGGTGAATTCAGTTGTGTTTAAGTGAGTACAGTTGTAATGAGATGAGATTGGATTGTATAAGTTTAGAGACCTTCAATGTGAAGAAAGTGAGGTTTATAAAGAACACTTTACTTGCTGCCCAAGATGGTTTCATAGAGCTTTGGCGCTTCAAGTCTTCCTCTAGCATTGCTCAAGGTGAGGGACCACAAGGTAGTTTATGAAGGATTGTTGTAACCATGCATACAACAGATCACATTCTCTTGGTTAACTGTTTCCGTGATTCTAGGGATAAGGGACCAGCTGAGGTGGTAGCCTTCATGTGCATGTGTTCATAGCTTCCACGTTTCCCAAAGAGGTTCCCTCAACTTGGTATCGTTATGCCTTGGCTTGGCATTGTGTAAGTTTGTTGTAGAGATGGGCTGGCTCATTTGGATATCTCTGTGTGGGCTCAGCCCACTTTGGTTCTGAAGATGGGTTCAGCCCATCAGTTCGGTCTATGGATTAAGTCTGGTAGCTCGGCCCAGCCCAGCGTCACGGCTAGACTAGCCTTTCCACTGCAAGTTGGGCCTAAGTGTTTAAGGACTTAAGAAGACTGTCCTTCGTGGAGATGGGCTCAATTGGCTGACCTACACATTTATCTGACCCACGTAGGTTTGGGGTTAACGGATTGATCGGCCTAAGGCTTGGATCTGACCCATTTTATATTCTGCCCCTTCATTTGCCCCCTTAGCTTGCACTAAGGTTTCCCTTCAGGGGGAGCTACTGTTCAATGCCCCAACCATCGCATCACTTCAGTTCTGCTCCATTTCGACCTTGGTGGCAGTTCCATCCTGACACACGCACTCGACATGCATCCTTTCATAGTAATATGTGGCAACTGGGTACAAGCGTGCAATGATAGTGCGCCGATTTGATATAGAACAACGTGATTTTGTACCAACACGTGGACAAGGGTCATAAATACCCTAGGGCTATCCATTCAAACCCTCTGTCTGCTCTAAGTTTTGAAATCCCCAAAACCCCTGCATTCTCTTTTGCTAGTTCTGAAGGTGCTCTATTCCGATGCTTACCGTCGTTACCGTTGATTTTAGGTGCTGCCATTCTCCTTTGGTTCCATTTTTCAAGACCTTCGTTCCTTTGCTGTCCTCTTGTCAAATCACTGTAAGTTCATCTGAATCCCTTATTTTCTTTTGCTTCTCTATTTCTATCGCCATTGCTAGCCCTTGTGCCACTGTTTACGACGACTGGTACTATTTCTCTATCTCTTCCTTTGATTGGTCTTGTCTCTGCCACTCTAGGTCCAGATCATGGGCAAGTTTTGTGCATTGGTTGATACCCCTGAGGCAATGGCCATGTTTCGTCGAGACTACAGCTTTCCGAATGATGTTACCCTTGCATTGGCTAAAGTTGATGCCAAACGCTTAAATACTGCTACGTTCCCTATTGCTGCTATCGTCGAAGGGGGGGAGGGGTGCGGTTCCCTTTAGACCCTATGGTTCGTCATTTCTTGCATCAAGTTCACCTTACCCTAATGCAAGTTTCTGTGAATCTATTTCATGTTGTTTGTGGTGTTTCTGCTCTGAATAGGCTCATGGGCCTTAATCTAGATATCTAGCACATCCTTGGTTGTTATACCCTTTCTCATAACAAAGACCACAGTACTTATTACCTTCGGGTTCATTCCGTTGACTCCCATCTGGTCATGGGCCTACCTGACTCTGATAAGCACAATGATGACTTCCTTCAAGTTGGCGGTAATTGGGAGTTCCTCGCTGAGACTGAGATCCAGTCCGAAACCCCTCTGTCTTGGTATTTTTTTACTTCTGCTTTTGGTTTGCTTTTCTGTTTGAGTATTGTGCTAATGTTGTTCCCTATTTCTGCAAAATCTTCCTATTATCAGAGGAGGCTGACCCGTGAAGATGCTGAAGCAATCAACGCCGTACTGAGGTACAAAAAGAGATCTTCCCCCTAGCTATTGGACTATCAAGCTACCTATCGAACTACTATCTCCAAAAAGGCAAGACTTGTTGTATCCTTGTTGGATTTTGATACTGAAATAGACACTCCTCCTACCCCTTTGATCAACAATAGTTGCCACGGCCATAGTCGGTTTGCTGAGAGGACTCATTCTCTTGTCCCCAGCTTCATAGGAGGCAGTTCAATGTCGAAGAGAAGGGTACTTGTGCATTTGGAGTCTGAGGCCTTTGGTTCTCCTTTAGCTATGGAAACTCCCTCAATGAGAGCCGAACCAAAGAGTTTGATGGATGTGAAAATGAAAGTGGGGGCTGCCAGCCTTTCTGTTGCTGTTCCTAAATCTGATGCCCTAACTATTGAAATGACGAATAAGAGAAGACGAGAGACTAGTAAAGCTAAGGTTGATGAGGCCTTTGAGGAGCCCGTTGTGGATGAATCTTGTGAACACTGGAAACCACCTATGCTGCATCAGGGTAGGTCCATTTCTCTTTCTGATTCTGTGGTTGCATCCAAAGACCTTACTTTTGACCTAACTAAAACTCTTTTGCTGCTAGTGGATATGGTGGACCACAATGGACCTCGTGATATTCCCATCTTGAAAGGAACTCTTCAAATGATGACTGTTGTGAGTACCCTTGTTTTTCTTTTTATGTTCCTCTTTGTCTGTGTCGTTTCCTTTTTCTTAATGCCTTTAGTTGCTATAGTGCATTCAAAGGATGCATTTGTCCATTACCCGAGCTGAAGCTTTGGAGAAGGCCATGCTTGAGGCCGCTATAAGTGCTGAAAGGTTGACAATGAATCTTGAGGCTAAAAAGAAAGGCCACAGAATTGTGGAGAGAGAGGTGTTTCGTTTGAACAAAGTTATTGCCTCTGCTGAGAAATCCAAGGAATCTGCTGTTGGGGCCTAGGCCTAGCTTGAGGGAAAAAGTGACTAAATTGGAGGCAGTTATAGCGGTGATGGTTACTGAACTCTCAACTTTGGAAGCCAAATACTGGCAACAAGGCTGGGATGAGGCTGGAGGTGCCTACAAGGGAGAAATGTTGGTACTGCGCGACAAACTCTTTCTTAAAGGCTGGGCAAGTGCTCTGGCTGCTGCCCAGGTCCCTGAAGGGTCTTCTTTGTTCCACGAAATCCATGTTCCCTCCAAATCCTTGAGTCTGAAAACTGCTACCACACCTACTACTCCTTCATCAAAGATTTCTCCAAGTACTGGTTTTGCGGACAAGGCTCCAAGGAATGAGGCTGCCAACAAGCCAGTGCATGCCGAAGAAGGTGGGAACCTAGAGATTAAAGCTGTGGAGGAAGTGGTCAAGGAGGCTCCTGTTTCTTAAAATATTGGAGCTGTTTTTGCTTTTCCTCCCATAGATGATTTGGACAAAACTATAAACCTTGTTTCTAAGATTCCCCCTTGCGATGAAAGTTGATGTGATCTTTGAAATGACTTGAAGTTTTTTTTTTTACATTTTTTGGTCTTTCTTCTTTTTGCTTTCTGCTGTACTAGAGTTCAGTCTTCCTAACGAGTTACCCCTTTATGTTTGTCAAGATAATTTTTTTTTCTTTTTATTGCTGTTTGTGAGGCCAGCGGTGCCTTTATTGGATGATGAAATTTTCCCTTTGACTTTGCAATCTGATGCTTTCTTGCTTCTATGTTTGAATGTTATCTATACTATTTTCCCTCCACCAAGCACTGTTGGGACCTCTGGGCCAAATAGCTACTCGGTCTGGTTAATCAATATGCTAAGTGACTGTGTTTGTTTTTGTAAGAAAAAGGGAAGGTCTTACTTAGGTCCAAGGTGGTTCTAAAAAATAATTGTTTGCCCCCACCTGGAGCTAAGTAAGATTGATACTGAAGATTTTTCTCCTTGGCAGAATTGCTTAAGTCCCAACTTTGATAGCACAAGTGCATTTGAATAGGATAAAGGTATAAATAAGTGTCTTACACAGGTCCAGGTTGGTTTAAAAAACAATTGTTTGCCCCCACCTGGAGTTGAGTATGACTAGTGCTGGAAGTTTACCAAGTCTGTTCCAACTTTGTTTGTATGTGGCTGTGGACAACCCATTTTTGACTGCCCACAAGGCTTGAGTGCTTTGTCCGGTACACTCGATGATGAAAGTGGTGTTGTACGTGGTTCAAGGTTTCAATGAATGAGCCATGTTTAAGCTCCGAAACGATCCCAAACCTTCCATATTTCCAGTGATTATACCTAAGAAATCCTTCTACACATTGTGCCACCCTATGCTGAGGCTGAAACAGAAAAATAGGGGAACACATTGAGGGCCGGTCGGGCCTTAGTATTGAGAAACACAGTTTTGGGTGAGAGGCCACCAGCTGTTCATTTTTGAAGATATTTATGACTTCTCTTGCTCAAATTCTATAAAAAACGACCATATATCTCTGTTTTGAGGGTTGAAGAATTTCAAGAAAGCCTCTACACTACCTTGAGAGCTCCTCTTTCTCGTTCTTCTTGTGTAAGCAACACTTTGAGTAAACCTATCACCTTGAACTTGTATCCATACACCATATACACCTTCACACCTTAGCCTAGGAACCTTGGTTGAGACTTGAACACCATAATTCAAGCTTGAGAGTGTGGTGAGACTTAGCTTGATTCATATCAAAAGCTAACTTCCTCGAGAGGTATAAGCTTGTCATCCTCTCTTTTAGTTCTTGTTCTTTCATTTGCTATATAATTCTTGCAGTTTTATGTTGTTTTGATTATATTCCAAGTCCTTGAGTTTAGGTTTGGAGTGCTACGAAAAGGGTAGAGAGAGTTTACTCTTTCTACACCTTTAAACATAGCTCAAACCTATACTTTTACACTCTTGTTCTTTACTCACTAGACTGATTCTCAGAGTTAAAAAAGGGCTAAAAATCATGCTTCGAGGTTTCAAAAGTAGGGAGGGGGGGGGGGTGGTTAGCCACCCCTCCTTGTTCTTGCTTACTAGCCTTGTCTTCTCTCTTTGTTGATTAGCTTTTTAGGCACTTTTCATGCATTTTCAGTCACTGTTTCTCATCTCTTGAGGGCTGTTTTAGGCCTAGTCTAAGTTATTTAAATAGTTCATGCTTTGATTAGCTTGGTTATTGGCTCATAAGTTTGCATCCATAGCTTGTTGTATATTGTTCTTAACTTTTCTTTCACTCATTTTCATGTTTAAGAATCTCATTTAATAATCAATTTGCCATTCATCACTTTCATTTGAGAGTTGTCTCGATCGATTGACAGTTATTCAAAACATGAACTAGCGATTTATGCATATTGGCTTAATCTCTACGGAGGATCATTGCCAACGGTGTAGTCTTTTTTTCATGTTGTGAATCACCTCCCATTTGACATATTTCTCACTTAGCGGACGTAATCTCTAGTGGATGTAACGATCATCTTGGACTTAATGGATTAAAGGATCGCAAAGACTAATGAATTTGGTTTAAAATAAACCAATCCACATAAAGAAAATGAGTTATCTTGCTTGGGGTTCGTCCGGACGTTATGTCGAATCCATTGTGTCAAGGGTTGTCTCAATTCATGATGTTTTGATGGATCTTGAAGCGTTTCTACCTCCCTCTATGAGTTCACTCCATGATAGGAGGAAGGGGTGTTTATAGTTCTTTTCATTTATTGATTTTTGTCCAAATTGTACCCGAAATCATCAAGCAATCAACTTTCTCATTGATGGTTTTGGAAACGATTCTAACCTTCTCTTAAGGCTTTCCTATAACAAAGAAGTGTGAGAGGGACAAACGGAGTCCAAAACACTCTGTCTGCATTGTTTCTACTTCAGAGCACAAAACAGAATTTTACATGAAATTGAGGCACTACCGACCTTCTCTAGGCCCGGCTGGGCTTCGATGAGGGCCAAACATTGTTAGCTACTGCCCTGGGCAGACAAAGCTGCTCTTGGACATCGTGCATGCAACCCTTGTGCATCTTTGCTTACATCATGATCATTGTTGTAATTAATTAATTTATTCCTTATTGTTGTTGTAATTAGTTTTGTTAATTATTAGTGTTGTATTTAATTAACTTATTAATCTTGTTAATTTGTAATTGTTATAGCTAGTTAGCTTAAATAGTTAGTTTCCTTATAATGATTATCCTTGTTGTAATAACATAGTTAGCTAGTTAATTTATTCATTCGATTTTGTAATAATTAATTTAAATTTGGACTTTCGAACTTTAATTCGCACCCTCTTGCACGAGGGCAACTATGTAATAAGTTGCATGTCTTCTAACCCCACGTCTTTCTCCTTTTTACTTACTTGCTTGCAATGGTTAGTATAGGAACATCATTCTTCAAATTAGCATTCTCATGTCTTGCATGCCTCAAAGGCTCAACTCATCATGCTAACCCAATATCAAATGTTCAAAATTCATTACTTGACTATGTGGTTTCTCGCATGTCTTGAATGGAATCATATGCCATGCTCATAGCTGAGTCTATAAAATACATAATATATGCGTTGCATTAGTCATATTGCATTTAATTAGGAATATGCATATTTTTCTAATAATTTTGCTTTGTTTTGGCTCAGAGTACTACGTGAGCTTTTATTGCTTTAGCATACTGCATGAAAGTGGTCATTGCCATATCAAAGCATGTTCACCATGAGTCTAAGTGCTTAAATGATAAACTGTTTGAATGCCTGTGGATGAAAGCTAGTTACTTGAATTAGAATAAGTTGAGTAATGTTTATATGCAATCACTTTTTCAAGTGGTACATATTCAAAACAAATTTTGCACACAAACATGAACCATATGTTTCAATTCTTGCAAATTAGTCTATACCTTGTGTACATCACATAGTAAGTTAGCCTAATAACCGGAATAAGAGCATATAATGTAAATAAGAATCACATCATGATTAGTAGAGGCCGATCTTTGATCGAGCGAGAGGGGTGCTCAATTCATGACTTTCCCCTCTCGTACCTAAGTTCCCAAGCCAAGACAACTTTGGTGATGATGGACTAATGGCCTTTGGCACGAGTCTTGGGTTTCCTAAATTTTCCAAAGATATTTAGGTGGCGACTCTGTAATTTGGCAAAGCAATCCATTTTTGGCATTTGATTCAAACATTGATTTTTCAAAAAGAATTGCCAGATTTGGACTCTTTTGAGTTTTTACTGTTTCATATTGCACTTGTGGGTTCAGATTCAAAAACACAGGTAGAGTCCGAACTGTAAAGCTTGTCGTCTTCTAAAAGAAGCGTGAAAAGTCGAGCCACAGTTTCTGGCGACTCTGCTAGGGAAATTAGAGAACTTCACTCAAACTTTATGATATGAAATTTTATCTACACTTATATGTTCTTTGCATTGCATTTGCATTAGTGCGCTTATGTCACTGTGTTTTCCATCTGTTATTCCTGGACGGTTTGCCGGAGGCTTGCCCAAAAGGGTTGCCAAAAGGTTGACCGGTCATGGGCTCTGCCATGCTGGAAACACAACTTTTGGATCTGGATTATTGCTATACCACTTGATCCACCTTTCACTTCTCGGTGTTAGGTGTGAGAGGTATATTAGGTAATCTTGCTGAGGTACCTTTTTAACCATTGAACCTAGTTGCATATAGTGAAGCTATAGTGACTATTCCAACTTAGGACATGATGCCACCCAGTTGTAGGATGTTATGAGAATTGTTGTTTGAAATAGTGCAGCCCAGAACATGCCAAAATCTAGGACAGGGTAACCCTACCCCCCCTCATAGGGGTGTTTTGGTTCTTTTTACTTGATATGTGCTTTTACAGTGAGATTGTACAAGATGGTTCATATCAATATAAGTTTGAGAATAGAGTTCAGTGAGAGATTACAGTTCAGCTATGTGTTTTGACTGTTGTGAATTGGGGCCGAAGTGCTGTCCGATTTTGATTTTGTTCTTTTTGCTAGGTAGTTTACCATTATAGCTTCAGAAAGACCTGATATTTCCCAAGTTGTGTGGACTTGCTTTGGCAGGCTTTGCAAAGCTCAAGACCTTGTTGGTGGTCGGCCCGTGTTAGTCTCGCTTCCGCCAATCACCCAACGAAGAAGGAACAGATAGTTAGTAGCATCAGTACAAAGCACTCCACAAACACCTATCTGTTCTCACTCAATCAGTTCACCAGCATCTATTTCACCCAGACCAACAATGGCACTAAATACAACACAGAATGCGAAGGAATTTGCTGCCATGATGATGGCTTTCCAAAGAACCATGGACACTGTAAACTAGAGGATGGTTGCACAAGATGAGATTATTACCGATCTATGACGTACATCTGGGGCATCAGCATCAACCGTACATACGATCCCGGCTGCTTAGCCAAACCCGAATTTACCCCAATCAGTAGAAAATTTGCCAGTCCCGAATCCTTAGGACATGTTTTCCCCGGCTCTAGCTTATCAGCCTTCGGTTTAGCCTCCTGCAGGGATTTTTTCCTTTGATATCAATGAAATTGATCTAGCCTTAGTTAAGATTGCCAGATTGGAGAAAGCATTGAAAAAATCGCAGGGCTTCAATTCTATTCCAGATATCGAAGATGGGTACATTGAAGTTTCGGTCAGATTACCAGAGAAATTTAAGATGCCCCACATTGATAGATTCGATGGGAGTGGGGATCCAATTGTGCCTGTTCGATTATTTTTAGACGTATTGAGGTCTATGGGTTTGTCTAGGGCACATAAGCTCTCCTTGTTTGGGAGAACCCTGTCTGATGTGGCGGCCATCTGGTACGCTAAATTGGAAGACTCAACATAGTGGAATTGGGAGGAGCTATCTGAGGCGTTTGTCAATTAGTATTCATATAACACCCAGATAGAAGTAACCATTAGTGAGCTAGAGGCAGCTACCTAGAACCCCAAATAATCATTCATTGATTTTGTTGCCTGGTGGAGAGCCAAGGCAGCCCGAATGACAAATAGGTCTGCCAAAAGAGAACAAGTTTGACTAGTGGTCTAGAACCTTGAGCCAGACATGTTGCAGAGAATGATAGTGGCACCGTTGTCCACATTTACTTCCTTATATGAGCTGGGGGTCTAGATTGAGAGTGCATTCAAAAAGGGTATCATCCATAGAACAAGTGAACCAGCGAAAAGGCCATTCTCTCGGAATACCAATGCTGATCCCTTTGCTACTGCCACAACCTCACAACCTTCACAAAGCACCGGTCTACCCCGGAATCGAAGAGTTTTTACTCCCCTCCATATGAGCCCAACCCACGCCCTCAAGCTATTAATGTAAAAGGGGCATCTCAAGCCTCTCGATCCTCATCCACTTCCAGACCCATTACCACCCAAACATGACCCTACCCAGTATTGTATCTTCCACCAACAACATGGCCATCCTACGGACATGTGCTACCGTCTATGTCATGAGATCCGAGATCTCATTGACAACAAAGTCATTGCTCTGCCCGCTAAACCAACGTAACAACCAACCAATTTCCTGCACACAACCAAGTCCCCTGCCTAGAAACATTAACGACATCCATACACTACTGCCCACCTTCAACTCTAGCACATACATTACCTCATCCCACCTACCAAAGCCAAAGGTGGTCATTCCAGAAGGCACAGACATGTGCATGATGGATTTAACACCACATACCCAATCTAGGCCCGTGGTAGTAGAAACAGAGAAAGAAAAGAATGCACTAAAGACAAGGTCGCTTGATACCTGTGTCATAGAGAAGGGGGTTTCACTCACAGAGGAGTACGATCCCAGTTTATACATTGTGGCCATCGATCAATTGAAGCCATTAGTCATATTGCCAGACTTCTTCAGCATTAATTCTATCGGGGAAGACCAAATGGCACAGAATCCAAATGAGTGGCCCGAGCAAGGGCTGAATGACTTAGCAAACCTAGAGGAGGATCTGGCATAATTGGAAGAGGATCTAGAAGATCTTTACTTCTTCAAGGAAGAAGATACAAACTGTGTGCAGATGGGATGGTGGGACTCGAGCCAACTAAAAACAAGCAATGGATGGTTGAGTGAGGAAAAGTCTGATGTGGAGGAACAAATAGAAGAGGCTGGGACAGAACAAGAAATTGTTGTTAGGGGCAAGGCTGAGGCTACACCTTTGACTGAGAAAGAACAGGCACTGGAACAATTTTAAAGGAAAATGATAGGAGATTCGGGTGAAGATAGCTCCAGAACAAGGCAAAGGAAAAGGAAAAGAGGAACCCGAAACAACGGTGGGTGATGGCCAAACTACCAGAAAGGTCAAATGGGACTCGGCGACCGGAAAAGGATGTTGAGGAAGCTCAAAAAATTTCGGGATTCAGAAACTGAGATTATGGTGGAGGAAGAATGGTATGATGATGGGGCACATGATGTTAACATGCTCCAGATAGAACTTGATGCTAGTCCAGCCATGACTGCGGGAGAGTAGTGGAAAGATAGTGACTGAAGTCATGCGTACACTGACGAAGGTTGGAGAGCTGATACCATAGATGACACTTGGTATACTGACGAGATCAATCATATGACTCGGAGCGGTCGGTACTTCAAACTTGCAGCATTAGACCAGTTAGAGACCTCTAGAAAGGAGGCTGAGAGACCAAAAGAGAAGAATGTTGAGGAAAAACATGGTCTTAAAATAGCATAAGAAGATTCAAGCCGACATATCAATCTGGGGGCTGATAATGGCATCTTGGAAGCATAGGCAAGCATTGTTAGAGGCAATGAACTGGACTAAACTGCATATCGATATCACTACGGACCAATTGGTATCATTGGCTACATCTGGGGACATTGCACTGTGATATCTTTTACAGATAAGGAGTTACCACCCGAGGGTGCCAACCACAACCGTCATTTATATGTAACCTTGGAAAGTCAAAAAAAGTGGATTCCGGTGGTGTTAGTGGATACCGGATCGGTGATCAATGTGTGTCTAGTGAGAACTGTCTATGTCATCGGTTTGAGGCCGATTGACTTTACACCTACGACCCAAGCTATCCAGGCTTACGACAATACAAGTTAGGATGTCATGGGAATGTTCAAAAGTCATATCCTGATCGGCCCATCCGAATATGAGGTTGAATTCCATGTCATGGACGTTTTGGCCACGTTCAACCTACTATTAGGAAGGCCTTGGCTACATCAGATAAAGGCTGTATCATCAAAAGCCCATCAGTTAGTGAAGTACCCCTTCAAAGGCGGGATTGCCACTGTGTACGGTGACTCTGCGGTCTATCCTCTCTAGGGAACCGCTGCACCATTATTGGAAATCATACATGGGAAAGAAGACGTGTTCCTTTCTAGCTTCTCTCTGGCAAAAGCCTGGTTGGTCCAAACCATCATGGCAGAGGGCGATGGAGACTACGTGAGTGCACAATCTATTTACATGATGAACAAACAGAGGCATATGCTCGGATTGGGACTAGGCCGAAGTGGTAGACAGGGAGGTACTGTTGCAAAGGATATGAGTCATAACCCCCACGCTTTCAGGCTAGGATATAAACCTAATGCTGCAGATTGGCAAAGGAAATGACAGGAGCTGAAAAAAATGCTAAAAGAAAAGGGGACTGGGAAGTAGTATGAGTTAGTCCACAAACCAATACAAGGAACCTTGAACGGACGCTTTGTCCACCAAGGGGAACACTTCACCTTTTGTGGATTCCCAGAGCTCTGGTATGACTGAGAAACAAAAACAAGGTATCCGAGGTTCGAGATCTTTTTCGGACACCAGCTGCCAGAAGAGGAGGATGAACAAGCAGACCTGAGCCCTAGCACAGATCAAGGCGGGACTGCGAACTTGGACATTAAAGAGGAGGAGCTCTTGGGAAAAGCACTGGCTGACTTATTGACAAGTTCTACTGCTGGAGCTGAGACCACCAACTTGGGGGATAGTTTTACTATCTCAATGACCGAGGATAACCTAGTAGTAGATTTCTCTAATCTTATCGTGGACGCGTCTGAGGCTCCATGCCTGGTCTGGAAGTTTGAGCAAGGTGCTATCAATGGTTCTGAATCGGATAATGAGTCCGGATCTGATTCCACCGAGTCTGTAGAGTCGAAGTCAGATTCGAGTTCTTCTGAGTTTTGTACTTCTGGGAGTGATAACCCGGATACCAAAGTCCTGTCTAGGTCATCTTTTAGCTTTTCTTTTGAGTCCACTGTAACCGAAGATCCAGACTTTTTGAATGGGAATGTTGTGAATGTTGCCTACTTTTCTGTCCCTTTGGTTTGTTGTACTGATCTTAATTTTCAAAATTTTGACATAAGTGAAGAAGTAGAAATTCCTCGGGTTTTGAAAAGTTTGGTTGATCATAAGGAGGAGAGGCATGTTAAGCCCTGTACAGATGAAATCGTATCAATTAACGTGGGTACTGAGGAAGATCCTCACTTAGTCCAGATCGGGTCCACGTTGTCTTCGGAGGAACGCGAGCGTTTAATCGCTTTATTAAAAAATTTCAAAGATGTTTTCGCGTGGTCCTACGAAGACATACCTAGAATCGATTCTGAGATTGTACAGCACCGGATCCCTCTTGACCCTGAGGCCCGGCCAGTTAAGCAAAAGTTATGTAGAGTTTGCCCAGATGGGGCTTTGAAAATCAAAGAAGAAGTTACCAAATAGATTGAGGCAGGGTTTTTGCTAGTATCTGAGTATCCAATGTGGTTAGGCAATATTGTTCCAGTCCCAAAAAAGGATGGCAGAATCAGAGTCTGTGTCAACTTTAGGGATCTAAATAAGGCTAGTTTGAAGGATGATTTTCCACTCCCGCTATGCATTGCTCTCGTTTATGGATGGGTTTTCCAGGTATAACCAAATTCTGATAGCACCAGAGGATAGGGAGACGACCGCTTTCGCTACTCCATGGGGCATCTATTGCTACCGAGTCATGCCGTTTGGGTTAAAGAATGCTGGGGCCACCTATCAAAGGGCTGCAACTACCATTCTGCATGACATGATCCACAAAGAGGTTGAGGTGTATGTGGACGATATGATTGTCAAGTCCAAAGATCAAGAGGGCCACTACACCGCCTTGGAGAAATTCTTTCAGCGGATCAGAAAGTGTAGATTGAGGTTGAACCGCAAAAATGCACCTTCAACGTAACAACAGGAAAAATGTTGGGATTCTTAATCACACAGAGAGGAATTAAGGTAGTTCCTTCCAAAATCAAGGCCATCTTAGAAATGCCACCACCAAGGACTGAAAAGGAGGTGCGCGGCTTGCTGGGTAACATGCAATTCATAAGATGGTTTATTTCAAAACTAACCTTGACTAGTGAACCATTATTTGGTCTTCTGAAGAAAGGAAAGAAGTTCCAATGGGACGATCGCTATCAGTTCACTTTTGAACAGGTCAAGTAGTACCTACAGAATCTGCCTGTGTTATCGCCACTAGAACTGGGAAAATCACTGATTTTGTACCTGTTAGTGACAAACTCAACCATGGGATGTATGTTAGCTCAGGAGTCGGAGGCCAAGGTAGAGAAAGCCGTTTACTACTTGAGCAAGAAAATGCTAGATTACGAGACCTGTTACACTTCCTGCGAGAAATCTTGTCTAGCCTTGGTAAGGGCTACTCGGAAGTTGAGGTATTACTTGTTAGCTCATTCTGTAATCCTGGTTTCGAGATTAGATTCCATCAAATATCTCTTTGAGAAACCAGCGCTTACGAGTAGGCTAGCCCATTGGTTGCTTCTTCTCTCCGAATTTGATCTTACATATGTTACATGCAAGTCGGTTAAAGGGAGAGCTGTAGCGGAATTCCTAGCAGATCTTCCAGTAGAGGAAGATGAAGTGGTGGAGTACTTGTTCCCAGATAAGGATATTCTGCAAATAGAGGAGAAAACATGGACGATATACTTTGACGGAGCAGCCAATCAATACGGTTATGGGATCGGTGTGTTGCTGATAACACCTGATGACTCCCATATACCCTTAGCCTTCAAACTCCAGTTCAAAGTATCTAACAACAAAGCAGAATATGAGACGTGTATTGCTGGTTTAGAAGCCACCCTGGAACTAAGGGCAAAAAAGTTGGACATCATCGGGGATTCGAACTTGGTTGTGTCTCAAGCCAACAAATATTGGTGGGTTAAAGAAGAGAAAATGAAGGTTTACCATCTAGTCTTGGATATGCTAATTCCAAGGTTTGAAAAGTTAACGTTTATATATCTGCTAAGGGAGAACAACCGATTCACTAATACAGTAATAACTCTATCTTCTATAGTAGACATTCCATTGAGAGTCAGGATGCGTCCGATCATTATCAAACAGAAGTACACCCCGGCCTATGAAACCATTGTGGTAATAGATGAGGCATCAGACAAGAACCCATGATATTTGGAATTTCCTGGAAAAGGAGATGTATCCCCCAGGAGCAAATGCCAAGGACAAAAGGGGAATACGGTGTCTGGTCGTCCAATTTATCATCTGCGGGGGTAAGTTGTACAAAAGAGGCTATTTGGAAATGCACAAGTTGTGTGTTGAGGAAGAGGAATCAAAGCGCCTTATGGAGGCCATCCAAGGAGGAGAGTGCGGAGCCCACATGAACGGCGTGATGCTGGCCCAAAAAATCCTTAGACAAGGCTACTACTGGTCAACCATGGAAGAGGATTGTATCAGTTTTGTTCGGCGCTATCACAAATGCCAAATTCATGCCAATCGCATGAACATTTCGTTGCCGAAGCTCTACAACATGACTTCACCATGGCCATTCTCTGTTTGGGGGATAGATGTTATTGATGCAGTTACGCCAAAGGGCCAAACGGGCATGAATTCATTCTGGTAGCAATCGACTACTTCACGAAATAGGTGGAGGCCCAGTCTTACTCTGTATTGAAAGAATCGTATGTGGCTAAGTTCATCAAAAATAACATCATCTGCCTATATGGAGTTCTGAATAAGATTATCTCTGATAATGGGTCGCACTTCAAGAAAGAGGTGATAGACTTGCTTGAGAAATATAACATGGCTTTCCATAAGTCATCAATCTATAGGCCACAGACCAATGGAGCCATTGAGGCTGCAAACAAAAATATCAAGAGAATTTTGCAGAATATGGTGAAAACCTGTAGGGATTGGCCAGATAAATTGCCATTTGCACTCTGGGGCTACAGAACCTCGATTTGAACGTCTACAAGGGCAACCCCATATTCTCTCATTTATGGGATGGAGGCTGTTTTTCCAATTGAAGTTGAAGTGCCCTCACTATGAGTTATGGCTGAGTGTCAGATAGCAGAGGTAGATTGGTAGCAAAGTAGGTTTGAGGAGTTAATGTTGTTTGATGAGAGAAGACTAAGAGCATTGTATCATGTCCAGGGCTACCAACACTAAATTACCAGGGCTTTTAACAAGAAAGTTAAGTCTAGAAATCTTCAAGAAAGGGACATGGTGCTCAAAGACAACCGAGCTCCCATCTATGACCCTAGGGGCAAGTTCAGACCCAATTGGACTGGTTCTTACACCATCAAGTCAATCTTGTCAGGAGGGGCGATTATTCTCATGGACCTAGATGGCCTGGAGTTCTCGTAACCGATCAATATGGACAAGTTGAAGAAATACTACCCCTGAGAGGCTCGCTAGGCCGAAAACCCAAAAGGGCGACCTAGGCAAAAGTTACAGCATAAAAAATCAGAAATAAAGAAAAACTAAGCTCGCAAGGTTGAAAACCCTAAAGGGCGACTTTGGAAAAAGTTAGAGCGCAAAAGGAGAGAGTTAATATTTGAGTGGACCTGAACCGAACTACGTAAGGCTTGATTCCCATCTTTGGGATACGTAGGCAACTTCATCCTGAAGTTCGGCCATAACTATCTCCGAGTTAACTGTCATGTCCAGTTGTTTGATTAGGTCAACTTAGATCGTTATTTATCAACTTCGTTGTGATCTTCGTTTTGAGAAGAAGACTCGTTGTATAATGTATAACAGTGCTGGTATGCAATCAGGGGCAGTTATGATCTTTTGATTCAGGATTGTGCATCTTGAGAATCGATTTTATGCGTGTCAAGTGGTGATTGTTTTCGAAAATTGTTTTGAAAAGTTTTAATAAAAGTTGATTTTTGTTCAAAATTTTACTCTTTTACAATTTGGACCATTTTTAGGACCGAAGGGAAAATTTTCAGTACTCGCAACTTTAATTTTATTGATTTCAACACAAGTACATTCTCCAACTCTTTGATTTAGATCAAAGTTGCTTTTACATCTTAAAAACTTGGAAAGAAAGATCAAAGCAATAAAACTAGGAGCACAGCTAAGGCAGGTGGCTCTATGCCAAAGATAGCCCAACCTCTACCTCTTCTTCAAGCCAAGCCAAACACTCCTCAGACATGGTGTAACTGAAACTAATAGCAGGGGTTAGAATCTCTCTCGTCCTCCAGGCCGCAAGATACGGGGCAGGTGCGAGGCATGGACTGGAAATGAAACTGTGTATTCTACTCCCTTATCTTGATGTATCTGATCATGCCCGAACTAGCGTCTAAATCAGAGAGGAAAATAAAATATGCAATGTGTGAGGCCAATCAACTCTACACCCGACTGTCGGGACATGCTGTAGCTCATCTCAGCTAAATTAAGCCAGGGGCAACACCAAGTTATGTCAGCTACGGACCGGCTGCATGTCCAATCACACCATAAACCCTCTGAGGGGAAATCCACTAGCCGTGGGTGAAAGAAGTAAGCTCGGGCTGAGTACTAGGGGCAAGGGCTCGCTACTTGCAATTTATCCATAAGCCATACCTGGAAAGGGATGAAAAATAAGAGAGATTAAAGAATAGAGAGGTGTACAATGAGGGAAAAGTAAGGAAAAGGTTATGATAGAAAAATAGAGAATGAGTGTTGAGTGATGTGAGAATCATAAATTAGAAGGGTGGAAAATAATAACTGGAGAAGTACCAGACTCCCTGCCAGTCGGGTGGTCTCTCTTCGACGAAAAACATCTAAACCCATCAAGGTTTCGGCCAGTGCCAAACCCATGCAACTCTTACCCTCTTTCAGACGTTGAGCCACTTCGATCAACCGGATGCTAGCTCCGCCAAAACTAGGGACAAGGAGAAATTGTGCAAGGAGGCATAAGCAGAGAGCATGTAGTCGGCGGCTTCGCCAAAGAGGGTCACTCCTGTCTCTAATGGCAAAAAATCAATGAACTAAACCAGGGATGTCTAGCTCCCATCATGTCCAAAGATCGAGCCTCATGTGATATTAACCCATACATTTGTCCCAAAGCTTGGGCATGGCCAAAATGGGGCTGCGGTATGATTTCCTCGTCGTGCCGAGACTCCATTAATGCTTGAAATTCCTAGAGTGTCGGACACACCTCTTGTGATCCGAATTGAAACACATGTATGATCAGGTTCCAACATCGAATAGAGGCATGGATGAATGGAAAACAAAGAGAAGTGCAACTCAGAGGAAAAAGGGCATTTAGGCCAAAATTGCAAAAATTCACCTTTTCTGAGCTGTCCAAAGTGGTTATCTAGTCTCGGAGCCTGTTGTTGCACAATGTCGCCATCTTGGGAGCAAAATATAAAGACTTGTTATTCTACCAGAAAAACAGTATAGGAGTATCATTTATAGAGGATGAGAAGGAGCAGTGGATGACAGCTGGGCAACATTGACCGACCTCATACTTAGGCCCGATCGTGCCTCAGTGAAGCCTGGTCGTGCCTATTTATCCCCGGCCGGGTCTAAATGATGTTTCAGATCATTGCAGTTGTAGGAAAAGCTAGCCTTCATCTTGGCGTACCACAGTTGTGTTTTGAGTCTTGTTTTGTTTGTACCAAGTGTTTTTAGTATTTTTTAGTTGTTTTTCATTTTGTTTTTCTGTTATCGAGTTTTATTTTACATTTTATCTAGTTGTTGGTTGCTATCCGATTTAAGAATGAATGCAAGAGCAGATATACGTTATTTCAATTCTTATGCGAAATTACCATGCAAAGGTTACGCCACATGCAAATACCATTCATCACATTGTACAAGGAGATCATTCAAAAAAAAAGAGAGAACTTGTCTTTTATAACTAGTGGGTCCAACCTCGATCATTGGTTTACAAAGCAACAAAATAAAAGAAAATCCTTCAAAAAAATAAATAAATAAATAAATAAACAAACAAACAAACAAAAGGGTCTATTTGAAGCTAGTCTTTAACTACAAAGCAAAAACAAAAGCAAAAACAGAAGCAAAATCGTCGTCCTTATCAGTAACCCATCATCGCCCTCTTCCTCATTGACTGCGGAAGAGGTGCATCACTGTCATCACTGCGGCTACTGGACTACAAGTCAACCTCCTCTCCCTCGTCCTCGGGGGTCGTAGACCCGTCAAAAGACTCCTCAGAAGGTGAGTGTTGCCTCACTTGGCCTCTCTCTCAATCGGCTCCCCCTCGGCCCCTCACTGGACCCCGTCTCCGTCTACTGGCTGGGGGAGGTCCTGCAAGCATTGCTAGCGCCAGCTCAATCTAAAAACAGTACAGGTATCAGTATGGACTAAGATGAGTATAAACAGTATGACAACAACAGTGAACTACAGAAAAAACGTACCTAAATCCCATGAGTGACTAAGGCGGTCTGCCTCCTTCGTACCATAAGGAGTAGTCGGTCGATTATCCGAAGGAGGTCATCAGCATATGTCCGGGGTATCTGCAAAAGGAACAGAATTTGAGAAGGATGGACAGAAGTAATAAAGAATAATGAACATAAATGGTAGAAAACAAAACAAGATAAAGTGCAGTGAGTAGCAACATAAAGAAATGGGTACCTACTTGATGCCAGGAGCGAACACTAGACTGCGGTCCCTCTCCTCAATGCGCTCAAGCGGGATCTGCTCAATCACTCCATTTGGACGCATGTACATGATCTTAGTGGAAATCACGGGGAACTTAGGAATGGGAGCAACGGCAGGGGTACCTCCAGCAGGGGCATCACCAGCCGCAACAACTTCTGGCATAGCATGTACCACACCCGGGGTAAGAGGCGCCATCACCCGAGTATGTAAGAACGTGGTGAAGTCGCCAGGCTCGTGATGACGATCACCGTCCTCTCCCAACATCAAGAGGTCAATTTGAGGACCGTCCTACAGCTCATCAACTATCCTCATGACTGAGGAGAAGGATGTGGAATGTCGGGGTCAGTAACGCCCCGCGTCTGGCAGATGAACCTCTCCCCCAGGTAGTAAGCCCAGTCGAAGGGGCCCTCGAACAAAATCCGCATGGTGGAGGCATGCTATGCAGCGATATAGATCTTCCTTGACGCCTGGGGAATCCCCGCCCAAGGATGCTAGTCAACCTGTTAAAGTAAACGTCAGATGTCAGAAATCAGTGTAGTATCAAAATGGTCAGTGTGGTATAGAAGTAATAATATGAGAATGGCCGTATAGTATGGGAAACAGTGCAATATGCTTATAGTATGTAAAAGTTAAAGATTGATATTTTGTTACCTGATCCACAGTGATCGTGTCAAAGAAGCAGCGGAAATAAGGGAAATCTCAGTCTACGCAGCGACGGCGCTCAAATCGAGAGTTGTAGTACCGGGAGCGGGGTACTGACAACTCAATCGGCCTCACCAGGACCGAAGCCAGAGAGGTGAAGTATGTATAAGCCTAGAGCTGCAAATAGGAAAAAATGGATGAAGTAAATGAGCATAAACAGGAAATGCAAAGCCAAGATGAGTAGAAAAGGCAGAATGAACATAATACACAGAAAAGGTAAGTGTGAGGCATACCTCCCAAACCCTCAAATAGCCGCCAAGTGAATCCGCCTTGCGGCGGGAGGCGGAGCTCATGTAGCCGTACAAGCTGGCCAAACCAGTGCGACCCCAATCATACTCGGTCACCTGGGGTAGGTGCACCAGTGCCCCCAGAAGATATAACCCCATGGTATTTTCCCTGTTCACAAACAGGGTAATACCAAGGAGATACATAAGGAAGCCACGGGTGTGCTGTGCGACCTCATCTGAAGTAGCGGGCTGAGACTCAGATAAGTGATCATAAAACCAGCTGTACCTCACCATCCCGTGACTAGTGATGTCTGGGATCGTCTCGAGAAACTGACGCTGCGCGGCTCTCTACTGCGTCATGTTAGGATCACATGGGATCGGGCCGCCAACTCCAACCCGCAGGCCAGTGAGCATTAAAAATCGTACGGGGTCAGAGTCAGCTCCCCGATCGATGAGAAGTGGAATGAATCTGTGGTGTCCCACTATCTCTTGACCAGGGCCCTCAGCATTTGTATAAGCCCTGAGCATAAGGCCCAAAGCTGGCTACATCTACTGTGTGGACCTCTGCGTGCAGTCTCTCATACCAGCGCTAGGTGCCGGATTTGGATTTGTATCTGCCAATCCTGCTGGCTATCACCTATAAATGGGGAATGTATATGGCGTCAACTAGTGATCGACTTGTAAGATTCAACAATGTATCAAAACAAAGGAAAGTTGCTTACAGTGGAGGCATCAGCGGATAAGTGCTCTGTGGGCTCTTGTAGCAAGATGTCCTCATCTATCCCGGGGATGAGGCCCTTGAATCTCAAAATGCCACCTGGGGGTGGAATATGTGTGCGTGGTCGGTAAGTAGCCACATCAAATGGCCTATCAACGAGGGGAGGCAACACAAGAGCATCCTCGGCCTCTATATCTGCGCCCAAGGCAGCCCCAATACCAATGGCGGGGTCCGGAATGGGAACTTCATCACTAGCCATGGAGAAAAGTGGAGGAAATGAAAAGAAAGCAAGAAAAATGAAGGGCGCTAAACCCTAGGAGAGAGAAAATGAGAGGGAAAAGTGAAAAGACGAGGGTGAGTACACAAAAACCTAGAAAACCCGTGAGAAACAAGTCAAAAACAATGAGAAACCCAAAAACTTAACTGAATCAAAATCCAATATATTCAAAATATAGAAGATGGGAAGGGTTTTGAAGAAAAAATGGCGAGGATTGTTGGGTATTACAAGGAAAAGAGAAAATGTAGAGAGAGAGAGGGAAGGGAGTTTTGGATGAGAAGGTGTGAGAAATGAGAGCTTGAGTTTATTTTAAACAAATAAATCGTGAGGAGTGGTCGAAACTGCCCCTGCCGCTATCGAAGCCCAGCCGGCTGTCGCAATGCCTGGCTGTAACGCCCAACTTCCGGGCCGTTAAATACATACAATAATACAACACAAGTAGGATAGATAACCAAAACATCTTAATATACATATATAACCAGAGTTAATATCACAGATAATTTGTTTATGTTTCATTATAGGATTACCAAAACATTGCCAAACCAAAAGTCAAAAGGAAAAAAAACTACTAGTCTAAGTCTTCATATGAACCACAACTCCAACACTTCATCTTATTTGCCTTCGAAATAACCTTCACCATTGTAAACTGCTTCATCACTTGGCATGACATGCCATGAGCTTGGAATGCCCAGTAAAAACACACACACCCCCATTTCTTCTATCAACCAATCAACCATACAGAGAACAAATTGGGTAACATAACATACAATATTACAACAAGGTTCTATGAATTAGTAGTTAGACTAGACATCTAGAATCCCCCAAATAGATCCTTCTACCCAACCACAAGGATTGAACACCGAACTATTCAGAACTCCCCCTTTTGCTACTTTGCAAACCTTACCACCTATGCCCACCTCTTTCGGTTATTTACCGATCAGTGACATTGATAGACCTCAAAAGGAAAGATCAAACAAGTAGGCTCGCTTACACCCAAATTGTGCCTAGGGCCCGCTTACATCCTGCACATACCATACCAAATCATGCCTAGGGCTCGTTTACACCCTGCATATACCATACCAAATCATGCCTAGGGCTCGCTTACACCCTGCACATACCATACCAAAGGGCTCACTTACACCCTGAAACCACCGCATAGAGTCTAAATACATCCGTATGAACCTAGGGGCTCACTTGACCGCTTGCGCAAGACCTAACTCATTTGGTTTTAATCCCATCATAATTCATCCCATGGACATGTTGTCTCATGCTCTTTTATATTACCGAATTACTGAGTGTGACTAACTTGCTTGGCAAAAGATCTAATAAACGGGAAATGGAAAGGGCTTGGTACTGGGTGATGTTCACCCTTGTGTTTCAGAAACATAAGAGAGAAAATATAGCCCATGATAGGCATACATAAGTATGGTAAGGCAAGCAAATAACATTAGGTATGCTTTGAAATACTTAGAGACAAATAATACAATAAAACACTATTTTTAGCACTGTTCAGTTTTGCAGGGCTAACAAGAATGCTTTGGTAACAATACTTCCAGGTCAAATTAGGAGCTGAAATTTCACAGAAACAATAATCAACCTGTCTAGTTTCAGTTTCAATTCTCAGAATTTGCACACCATATTTACAAGCTATATTCGAAAACTTGTCCAGATTTGTCACCCTTTGGGAAAACTAGCTTTCCTCTCAATTTACCCGATGATTTTCGCCCAAAATAAATTCTGTTGGAAAGAGGACTCATAATTATAAATTTTGACAGAAGAACCAACATGAGATGATATTTCTAAAATTTTATAAAATTGAAAGAAATGGACTGTTTTTTAGAGACTCAAGACCAGATTTTTAAACACAATATCCAAGCCCTAAAATTGCACAACGAGGGGCTAATAAAATTATCACAAGCTCTAAACACACCAAATATCCTACATTAAATTCAGATTTGAGAAATAAATAGGTTTGATATTTCTTTTAAATTAGAGAAGTTGCAGCAGTGCATAACTTGACAAATTTGTAAGCAAAGTCACTAAATCAAGCCCACACTTTCATACACATCAAAAACCCTATATACCATTAATATGCAACACAAGAGGGCATCTAGACAATAGGATGAGATGGGTGAAAGAATTGGAGAAGACATTGAAGGGGTGTGTTCTTACCTTGACTCAAGAAGGCACCCTTTTCTTTCTTTTCTTTTTTTCTTCTTCTCTACTTCTCTCTAATCACACTCTCCTTCTCTCACCCTCTCCTTGGCTGCTGATATGTGTGTGTGTGTGTATGGAATTGAGACAAGGCTCTCAATTTAGATAATACCACAACCACACCCACACCCACACCCCTAACTAGATTCACCAAGGTATTCATCAGTTTTTCTCAAAACGATACATTTTCAATGTATAAATATGAAACAATGTTCAATGCAAGATGTGCGAGTAATTGGTTTAAATTAACCTAATCCTCATGCAATTGTTCCAACAATCATAACTATCATTCACCAATAGTCCAAAACAGATGTCTCTATACAAAAGATAAATCTCTAAACAACAGGTATAATTTCATAATCTCAATATAGTAGTTATAATACATATTCAAGATATATTCACATTATCATTTCAAAAACTCAACATCTTTCCCTTTGTTCTTAGTTCAAAAACCAATGATTTCCATGATTTCCAACAAAACATCTTATTCCTTTCAAAACACATTTAAAGGATAGATTTTCAGGATTTCAACCCAACTTATCAATATATAACCATCTCCACAACATTTCCTACGAACTCATTTGAAAAACCCCTCTTTTATACTTCTAAAACCAAACCCAAATTAAACCCTAAATCAAACCCACGACTCCCAAATCACTACACTTTCAAGGAACACATAAGAAGGATAAGAATCATACAAAGAGGTTGAAGAAATCCCTACCTCAAGATTAGAAGGAGAGAATAACAAGATACAAAGTTTGATGGAGCCGAAAACTAGAACTTTTCCGATTAGAATGTTCACCTCTACGAGCTCTACACTTTTTCCCAAAGCACTACGGTGGCGAGACCAACGAATTTGAGTGTATGGGGGTGTTTAGATAAGAACTATAGAAAGAGTGAAAAAATCTGATAAGTTACCTTTTAGAGAGAGAGAAATCAAAAAGTGAAAGAAAAGATCTTTTCCCGTACTGATATACGCACAGACCGCTCGAGCAACCAAAACATCGCTCAAGAGTCAGACACGAAGAACCACTCGAGCAACCAAATCATGGCTCAAGCGTACAATGACCCCCTCTTAGAAGTTCAGACCCGCAAAGAGACCACTCAAGCGTCAAACACAAAATACCACTCGAGCAACCAATCTATGGCTCGAGCAAAGAACACCCCAATCCCAGAAGTTCAGACTGCAAACACATATACTGGGAGGAACCAAAGACTGCTCGAGTGAAGGAAACACCGCTCGAGCAAACTCAACAACAAGAAGACAATAACCCTTTTGAAATTCTAATTCTTAACCTGTTCAAAACACAGCCAACAACTCCAAACAACCAATCCCACATCACAACAAGAAAACAAGGAGTATAAACAACAACAATGAGTACCAGATCCTAGATCAAAGAATATAAAAGGGTCGGATCTTAACTCGAGCCACTATATTTAACTATTGCTGAAAATTCATTTAAGCGCTAAAAATCTTCTCTATTAATTTCCACAAAATCAACAATTCCAAGATCAATCCAATATTTATTAATTTTATCCACAGATAACTTAAGACTTGGCCAACCGTAATCCCAATTCAAGGAGTCTACTAAGGATGGTATACGAAGTATTTCTACTTGTTCATTTTATTTTTTGGAAATTTATTTAATTTTTTCAACAAGCTCTTTTGGGGAAAAAAATGTTTCTATTTCTTTTAAAACATAAATTCTTTTTTCTCTTTATTTCATCATTGCAGATGATGTTAAAATCCTTTTCTAGAAACCTAACATAATCAATAAGAGAACTGATAATTCTGCACACATCTTTTTGTTTGTTGTTGTGCAGAGTAATCCAAAAATCTTTGAAAAGTTTGCAAATTTCTTGTGCTAATCCAGGGTTGTAAAATGGTTTTCAATTATTGCAGGGATTTCTGCTATATCAAAATCTTCGAGTTCGGAAGTTAACTCACCCTTTCACTCCTTTGATGATTCTCTTGTTAAGAATCCCTTTGAATTTCTTGGTGTAAAATTTGGATTATTTCTCTTTGTTGTTGCGGTTTCAACCGTACGCACTTTGTTAGCTGAAGAGTTTTTTGAAGTCTTCATCCAATAGTTTTCAGCTTTATGGCCTGGTTTGTTATAGTTCCAACAAATTAACATGGATTTCTTTCCTTTATCAGCTTAAATTGTGATTTCTTGCACCATAAAACTTAATTCCCTAGTTAGAGAATCCGCAATGGAATTTTTCTCTGAAAAAATATATTCAATATCAAAACTAAAATAATGAAACAATTGTTGCCATCTAAGTAGTCTACTTTGACTTACATCTCTTAAATCTTTTTTCAAAAAAGCTTTATAGCACTTATTATCTATTCTGATAACGAAATGTTTAAAGACCAAGAAAATATAAAAAGATTTTATACCATTTTTTATAGTAAGAAATTCTTTTTCATTTATGTGGTTTCTTGTTTTAGCTTCTTTGAAACTACCACTCCAATATCCACATAACTGTTCTTCGGATTTATTAGGAGATATTAATTTTAATACTGCTCCCCAATTATTCTTATAGGCATATTTCTTCTAAGATTAATTTATCTCATTGATTAGGTAGACTTAACTTAGGAAGATTTTTTACTATCTTCTTTATATTAGACACGTTTTCAGTATCTTCTGGATTCCAACTCCAACTTCCTTTCTTAACATTTTTGCTTAATGGGTTTACTAGTTCAAATAAGTTTGGAATAAACTTTATGGCATGGTTAATTATTCCCAAAAATCATTGAAGTTGTTTGACATCTCCCATCTCTTTAGGAAACTCCGTGACTTTTTCAAATATATGATCTTGAAGTACAACTTTTATGTTGTCATCATCGCTAATCCCAAAAATTTTATAAATTTTTTTTCCCATTCAATTTTCTTTTCAAATAGCACCAATTCGTGTTGTATGAATTCTTGAGTTGTTATTTTGAGATAATTTCGATGTTCCTATCTAATTTTAGAGAAAACTAAAATATCATCTACATATACTATACAATATTCTCCATGTTTTCGAAAAATATTACTCAATCTTCTTTGGAATAAAGGTGAAGCTTGTTTTAAGCCAAATAGTAAAACCAACCACTCATAATGTCCTTGTGGGATACTAAAAGCAATTAGTGGAATAGAATTTTTTTTTTTTTTTTTCCATTCGAATTTGCTGATAACCACTTTTTAAGTCAAATTTTAAAAAATAATAATAATAAAAAATTGGCTAACTGAATTTTGTCAATTAAAACATATTTTTAAGGTAATTTATAACCATCTTTTATGTTTTTTTTGTTTAAAACTCTAAAATCTATTACCATATAAGCCTTTCCTCTTAATTTTTTTGCAAGATTCATTACCATAAATGCAGGACTAGAATGAGTACTTTTACTTGGTCGTATTAACCCTTGTTCTAATAAGTCGGGAATTTGTTTTTCAAATTCCTTAATCATTTCAAACTATGTCTAATGGGTTTTACATTGACTACATAGTTTGGATCCTCAAGCACTATTTTTGTCCAACACTTGTCTTTTTCCTATAATTTTAGTGGATTGTCACGTAAATTATTTTCTAGCATTTTCTTAATACTATCTAAACTCGGAATGTCTTTTCCTTGTTTTCCTTGATAGTGACTTGTGATATTAGTGATTTATTGTAGAGTGAGCATGATTTAGATCTGACCGGTTTGTGATGAAACCAAGACCAATCCATGAATTATGGTTCCATAAAAATTAGAACCAATCCAAACCATTTAAACCATGGAACCAATCCGAACCAAACCATTTAAACACGAATCGATTCGGTTTGGAATCACGGTTTAACACAATAAAAATCATATAACATTATTCTAAAAACATTCAACATGTAGCAAAATAAATATGAGTTGATCATCTAACAAATAAACATAAGTTCAACATCTAGCAAATAAAACTCTCATTTAACAAACATTTTGTTGTGACAATAACAGTTACAAAACCAAACTTATGCTAAATAATTTATATATATATATATAAAAGAAAGAAAACAAAGAGCAACAAACATAGCAACAGAACACAACAACAGCAGCAACCTAAATCAATTTGTAATATTAATAAATTGATTATAGATAGTTAGTGGTAGTTCCATTGCGAGTAGCGCCTCTTTATATTCTTCAGAGGGCTCGTTATCTGGGTTTTATATATAAAAGGTTGAGATTGTATGCAGCAGGGTGTATGGTATAATGTAGGGTGGGATAGTAAATGGTCCAAATTGGATTCAATCCAGAACTGTGTATCATAATCTGGAACCAATCTGTAACCAACGAATTTCTAATTTTTTAAACTAATTCGGAACCATGGATTAGAAAAACCAAGCCAAACCAACCGAATTGGACTAAACCAGTTCGGATTGTGGATTTTTCGGTTCACCTGCTCAACCCTAATCCATTCTTCATCTTCTTCTTCACTATCACTTTCACACTTACTATCAGTTGTAGTGTTATTTTCACTGTTAATTACATCTTCAAATAGTTGTTGATAATTTTTTTTCTTCATGGTCAATTGTTTGAAGCTCGCCACGCTAGCCTGTGTAAAGAGTTTCAATAGGGGTCAATAAATTTGGTTATGTAATTTTAAAAAGGTTAAAACCAAATTTACATTTTTGAGATGCATATTTTAGCAATGAAATTTCATGAATTTTAAAAGCAATATGTGATTGATCTTGAATAAAAAGTCTATTTTCTTCATGTTTCAAAAATGCATTGCTAGCTAAAAAATCTACATCTGAAAAAGAAAATTGAATTATTCTTTTCATTATAAATTCTTTTTGATTAAGAACAACATGAACATGATAATTTTCATATTGCATAATTACCGATTGACCATTTGCTAATTTTAATACAATTGAATTTTCAAGTAAAACTTATTTATCTAGAGGTAATATTCTAGGTTTTGCCAAACTATATGAAGCACTAGTATCAACTAATGCATCAATAGTGTACGAATGATAGCCCAAAAAATTAAACAATAATTCAACATATGAATTTGTAGGGCTAACTTTTATAGTTTTTTTCAAAAAAATTCATGAGATTTTTTACTTCTATCTTCAGTTATTTTTTGGATTATTTCTTCTACTCATTTTTTGAGTTCTTCACCTAATAATCCTCTTTTCATTAATTTTGTATTGATATTAATGGAGATATCATCTATAGATACCACTTTTAGGTTTTGGTGTTCGATCAATATTTTTTATGAAGATTTATTTGAAATAGGGATAATTATTGTTTTGTATTCTATTATTTCTTTACCGGAACTACCTTGTATACTAGATTCTTCGATGATAGCCTTATCTTTATTTTTTGTTCTTTCTAGGCTAACTGAAGAATTAGATTTAGTAAGATCATTTGTTGAGATTTAGTAAGATCATTTGTTGATTTCCGTCTAGGTTCTTCTAGATAAACACTTCTTTTTTCTTGAATTGTTAAATTTTTGAGATTTTTTCGATCTGAAATTTCTCCAAGAATCCATTTCTTAGGCCATGATAATTGTTTTACGTTGGATTGAAATTTTTGAGTGTGAGCACTCATTTTTTCAAATAACTCTACTTCAGGTACAGGTTTACTAAGAGGATTAACTGTATTAACTACTCTACACATAAGCCTATAATTAGTAGCAATGTTTTTGCTTCTTGCATCAAGGTCTTTCATACATTAATTTTTATTTTCAATCCTAATGCTCGATTAAGATTAGGATCTTCTAATGCTAAGAAATAATTTGGTTTGATAGTGAACCAAATTGGTCCATTATAAAAATTACTTTGAATTCCTCTTATTAAGATTTTTTCAAAGATATGTCATTTATTATCCATGACACATGTTAACACAGGAATATCTTTTCTGCCTGAAAATAAAGGACATATACTAACTTGTATAAGTCCTAAATGAATGTAATTAAATTTTTTATTATGATATTGTTTTATTTTTTTCATACCAAATAATGCTATATGTACAGATGTTTCTTCTATATTACCCAACTGAAGTTATTCCTTCAAAGATTTCTACATTCATTTTGCTTTGAGATTTGAAGATTGAATTTTAATAAATTTCTTTAATTGAAATTTTTGGCATTTTCCAATCTTTTAAGGAAAATTCGTACTCTTCAATTTTAAATGATTCACTTGCTCCTGACTTAGGAAAATAGATCATTTCACTCTCATCATCTAAATCTATTTTCATCATAAAAATAGTTCCAGTTAAAGTTTCTTCAAGCTTTGTTTATCATTTTCATCAGAACTATATTCAGATTCTGGTTCATATTCTAATATGAGTTATTTTACTTCATCATCATATTCTATTTCATATCCCCATGTTGGTTCATATTTTACTTCAAAAAATAATATTTGTCTAAAATGTTGTTTTCTTTATTTCTTAGAACATTTGTTTGCGAAATGTCCTTTTTCTACACGAGGCTAACATTTGCATTATTTGGGATATTTTCCTTTCGGACATAGAGGTTTTTCATCTTTGGTGAATTTATTAGATTTTTTTTTTCTAATATATCAATCCCAAGATTTTGGTTGTCTTTATAAGGATTAATTTTTCTTTTTTGAAATTTTTTCCATTTTTTCACAATTTTTTTTTCTTTTTAACCAATGGCATGGATTTTTTTTATCACAACCATAACTTTCTACCATACCTTATGTTTTTTAATAGTAGCTATAATCCATATATGTTTTTTTCATATCTTTTATAGCTTGTCTTTCTACACAATATTTTTTTATAACTTCTCGTACAGAATCTATTCCTCCACCTAAAGAATTACAGATTTGATTCTTTTCTATTTTTTAGGAAGTTTGGCTATAACTTGCTTTTGCCAGTGAACAGTATCTTTCAGGTCTAGCTTATAGAACCATTTTTCATATTCACAAGCATAATTTCAAAATAATACATATCACATATTCTGTTATATAGGAAGGCAACCCAAGAGGGGGATGAATTGGGTAATAAAAAAATATGGCCAGAAAAAGATTTCCAAAGACAGAGCGATTAAATGTAGCAGATAATAAATGAATACACAGAAAATAAAATGAAGGAAAGAATAGCTCAACACAAGAATTTATAGTGGTTCGGCTCACCGGCCTACGTCCACTCCTCAAGAGATCTTGAGAATTTCTTCACTATGAATCAATACACCACCAAGCTTCACCTAGCTTGTGGATCTTTACATAGGACTTACTTCAATCTGTTGAGGACCTCTCAACTAAATGCCTCACTTTACAAGTATTTCACTTAGAAAATAAGGAACAAGTGTAAGAGGTACAACTGTCCTCTTTTACAAATATTCTCTTTTAAAAGATGAATATGAAAGTGTAAGCTCACAGGTAACTCACTCAGATATGAAAGTTGAAGTATAAATGAAATATATTAAATGCTCTTGATTGCTCTTGAATGCTCTGGATATGTTGTATTGAAGAAGTGTATTTTTTGGACCAAGAGAGCTTTATCTTTAGAGCATTAATGGCTTCTAGCTGTTAGAGAGAGAAGGGATTTGAATCTTCTAGCCATTAGAGAAGATCATGGAGGATATCTTGCAGCTATGTTTGATCAGAGTATGGTGAGATGCAGACTGTTATGCAGGTCTTGGGAATAGAAGGCTCATTAAATACATGGGCTTTTATTTAATGCTCATCCTCTTAAGTCAAAATCTTAGAAGAAGATGTGGTACTAGAAGATCTGCTCAGAGGTCAGAAATGATGACATATTCTATACATAAATCTGAAAAAAGTAGCTGCAAAAAGGGCTGTGTTAGTCCGGGTCTGATTTGGTAGTTGGATTTTTAAACCCAAATTTTACAGGTGTTGACGCCTGCAAATTGGGTGTCGACTCTTCGCTCTTCTTTTTTTCTCTAAGTTTTGTTCCAGGTGTTCTTGGTGTCGACCCTTATGAATCTTCATATCGACCTTTGTGGCTGGATTACATTCTGAAATTTAGTGTCCACCCTTGCTTCTAGAAAGCATTCTGAAATTTAGTGTCGACCCTTGATGTTCTTGGTGTTGACCCTTGCTGCTGGAATGCATACTGAATTTTATTGTCAACCCTTGCAGCTGGAATACTTAGGCATTTTAAGCTTTTACTCTGGTGTCGACCCTTAGATCTGTTTTAAGCATGGATAGAGTTGTGCAACCAAGTGCTAATGCTCATGTTTTGAAGGTCCAAAAATTTTTGAAAATAATATTCTAGAATCATATAACTTCTAGAACCATGAAGCACAATTTTTATTTTGAAAACTTTGAATAACAAAATAAATTCAAAATATTTGTCAATAATCAAAATCAATAGATATTTAAGTTTAAAAAACCTTGGGGCTAACAGTCTCTCCCTTTTTGATGATAACAAATATATTAGAAGTTTTCAAACAACAGGTTTCAAGGTGAAGATATCAAGAAGTGTTTTTGAAGAAGTTTTGTAAATAAAGGTTTTAAAAAATCAGATTGAAAACTCCTATAAAAAAAGGGCTTCATGAACAAAACAAAAATCATGAGGAATATATATATTTTAAGACAATAAAACAATCTTGATATAGATCAAGTTCCCCCTGTCAATATGCACTGAGATAATCGTTAGTAAAATCAATTTCTTCAATTTATAATAACAAGCAAAAAAAGTCCATAAATGTGTGTGTTGTTGATAGACAATTTCAACCAATCACTACTAATCGCTTAAATATTGTACGGGGGCAAAATATCTTCTGCTTTCCGTACTCCTTAGACGTCAAGCTTCTTGTGACGGCGTCTATCTCTGCAACACAAAAATGGTGAGCTGCATGGCGGTGGTGTGCCGGAAAGACCCTCCGACGATCAAGTCAGATCACTTGGGGAAGAAGAAGGCTATCAGAGAGAGAGAGTTTTCGATCGAGTGAATTCGCTTACCTCTCACGTTCGTCTTCTTCCATCTATCTAGGCTGGCCATGCAGCCCCAAGATTGTGCGCGCACTACCTCTGATGTCCTTCCCTGGACAGGTGGCAGTGCGCGCCTCTCACCACCTTACGCGTGTAAAGGCCTAGTATTCCCACCAGTACACACGAAACTGCCCAACGGTATTGAGGCGTGTGTGGAGCAGATGTCCTCTCCCTCACGCCATTGGCCCAGGTGGCACACATAACCGAAGTACCACGACCGGCCTAACACTTGTGGAAAATCGCCATCACGTGCACTTAACCGTGCTATGTGTCACTGACCTGTGACTTGGGATCAAGCGAAAGCCTAACCACCTCGGCCGAACTACTCTTGACCGGTTCATCAGGACCACCTGGTTGTGAGGCATGCCGGCCTCCAACCGTTCCAACTTCAATCTCGGTCACACGAAACCGCTTCATCTTGGCTGGACGGTTGGAGGCATTCCGACCTCGCCGCACCCTCAGTCTAGCCCGGGTAACCCTTCAGCTTGGTTAATATTCGCCACTGCGAGCTTCGCCCGAAACGAGCAACCCACAGCTCGACCACACCAAGATGTTGACCGGTCGACATCTTCGACCGCGCAAGCCAGTCCGCTCGGCCGTTCCAACCGAGCAATTTGCTCGGTGCCGTGTAGTCCGTAACGCTTGACGTTATCTTTGCTCGGCGGTACTAACCGGCGCGAATCTCCCCTCTCAATTGCCCCTTAACCCCATCCGAGCCGATCGTGATTGGGGTTACCACTGTGTCCGAGCTAAGGTTCAGTTGCGCTCTTGCTAGGCCGAGCTGGATTGGAGGAATGTCTGCCGCCGAGCCACGGTTGAGCTGCGCCATTACCGAGCCGAGCGTAATTGGGGACACATCTGTCGCCGAGCTATCTCAATTGGCCGGCCATTACCTCCGCAGTCCCATTAAAGGTCGTACAGCCGTACTGACAGCCGCTTTTCAGAGCCACATGGCTCCATGCCACTGGGTCGTGCATCCAGCTGTCCCCCACGCCTTGAATTTCAAACGGCTGCGCCGTTTGGTGTTTTTCTCCCCATCATTAAACATCATTCGAAGGGTCTAAACCCTTCACTTTTCATTTTCTACCAGAGCTCCAAAAACCCTAGCCCCCTCTGCCATTACCGTCTCTGAGCTCCCATCTCCATTTCTGTTCCTTTCGCAAGCTGCAGTCAGGCTCTCAAGGTTGCACTTGCCCTCTCACCTGCCTCTAGTAAGTCTTCTACCCCTCTTCCACTGCATTTTCATACTTGAGCTCCTCGTGTTCTTCATTTATTATATTTGTATTTTTTTTCTTTACTGCTCTTCATGTTTTTGCTTTGGGGCTATTAGGAGTCCCTCCCATTGCTTAGAACCATCACACCCTAGGGCAAACGAAAACAGTGGGAGTGGATGGGGCCTTCGTGCCCCTTGTTCCTCCTGGGTTTGAACGGATTCATCCCAGAAATGGGATGAACAGTTTGAATCTGGGTAGGACCGAGCTAAATGCTCATTTAGATCCGTAATTAGGGCTTCAACCGATCAAAAAATGGTTCGTGGCTTCTCGTAGAGGCTGCGACCGGGCTGAATACTCCATTAGATCGGTGAGAAGAGTGAACCGAACTAAAACACTGAAACCTTTGCCCAAACCTTGACCGAGCTGGAGGATCAACCAGATCCTTCAATAGGTCTTAACCGAGCTATAACCGAACTAGGAGGCTTAAGCACACATGTTGTCAAACCGAGCTGAAACTTATCGGTCAAAACACTAAGTGCTTCACTAAGCTATTTCCACTGGGAGCCGCGCGATCTATGCCGTGCTAACCCTTGGCCTTATTTTTTAACATGCAGAACAAATAGGACCGACCAAGCCAGTCCAGCGTTATAATTGGTGGAGCTCAAAGACCGAGCAAACACACCAACATTTTTGACCGAGTTACACACCAAACCAAATAAAACCGAGATAATGGGGAAGTACCGGTTCATGGTTAGCTTGCCCGGCGCGATGGCGGAGTTTCGAAAGGAGTACAAAGTTCCTGACGACGTCATCCTAGAGCTCGCCAAAAAGGGAGACACCCCTTGGGGAGATTTAGACCGGTGCCCCTTCACGGTCGTGTCGATAGTAGAGGGAGGTGTCCGCTTCCCGGTCCAGCCCTTGCTCTGCGAGTTTTTGAGGCAGACAAGGCTTTGCCCGAGCCAAGTCTCAAATAATACATGCAAAATAATAAACGGGGTCGCCGAGCTGAACCGGAGGCTCGGTCTCCATCTCGGTCTGGCCGAAATTTTCCATCAATATAGCCTAAGTAGAAATAAGAGTGGGCTTTGCTGGTACCTCAAAGTCAAGAAGGGCCGAGCAAAACTCATTGAAGGCAACCCCAACAAAGAAACCAACGACGACGACTTCCTCTGGGTGTCCGGTAATTACGAGGACACCGAGGCGCCCATACCGGGCTGGTACATTAGGAAAGATTTTGGCCGTGCTGGTAAGTAGCCTGGCTGACCGCACTATCCTCTTTCTGCATTTCATTTTTGTCATCTTTTGCTGGTCTAACACTTGTCTTCTTCTTGCAGATAGACACTTGGCGGCAGACTACCATCAGCCCGACCCAGAAGCCATCCGAGCTTTGCTGCGTCACCCAGCCGAGGAGAGAGCAGCATCAAAACTTCTTGGTTTCGAGCAAACCTACAACTACACCGCACCGCGCAAGAGCCGGGTGACCGACTTCCTGCGTGCGCCATCCCCAGAACCAGATCCCAACTTGCCACCGATCAGACTCGTCCCTCTTACAGCCGAGCAAGAAATGGCGAAGATAAAGGCGATCAAATCAATGATTACTGGAGATGAAGGGGAGTCCCAGCCTCCAGAGGCAACCGATGGAACATCCTCCACCCCAGCCGGGTAAACAGAATGAGCTGTGCTTGCTCTCGCCAGTGAACAACCGGCTGGCCGATCAAAGAAAAGGCTGAGGAAAGAGATGACCGGGCAAAATGATGAAGATTCAACTGAGGTCGCCTCAACCGAACTGGGGGACCAGACCGAGCAACCACTTGCCCGCAAATCCAAGGGCAAGGGCCCAACCACCCCCCCGGTCTGGGCGCCCGAGTTCGTGTACCAAGGCCGACCAGTTTCTGCTGAGGATTCAGTCTATGCTGACAAGGATCATTCCCTTGGTTTCAACATGACCAAGGGGTTAATCCTTCCAGCAGACATGAAAAAGCATGATGAACTGTCCGACCTAAAGGTCCTACGCTCGGCGGCAAAATCCATCGTGCTGGTAAGATTTCCATTTTTTGCTTCAACTGTTTGCTCGGTTTTTGCTCGGCTCCTCGAACACTTACAATCTTTCCCTTGTTTTCAGGCCGCGCAAAAGAATTACCTGGCGCACGACCGGATGATAAAAGTGCGGCAGAGCCTTCGGGATGCCATTGCCGAAAACAGCGCGCAAAAGACCGAGATAGCGAAGCTGAAGGCGGCGCAGGACGCTATCGCGGCGGAGCGAGATAGGCTGCAGCAGAAAGTTGACCGAGCCGATGCCGACAAGCAACGCGCCGTGAAGTCAACCAAAGCTCGGTATCTCGCCGAGCTGAGGAAACTGCGTGATGCGCACAAAGCCGCCATGGACAAAGTGGTCGACGACGCCGAAGACCGGGGATATGCTCAGGGCGAGAAGACGTACGAGCGGCAGGTCCAAGCGACCAAGGACATCTTTTTCCAGTGCGGCTGGAAAGCCGCCGTGGAGAAAGTTGGCCTTGGTCAGGATTCTGCCATGTTCATCAACCCCCCTGCTGCATATATCCCGGTCCATATGCAGGCGTATGCCAATGCCGCGCAGAACCGACTTATAGCAGAGGCAAGGAAAGAGGCTGAGGAGGAAGCCGCCACCGCACAACAGACCGAGCAGACTTCACCAGTGGCATCTCAAGATGCTGAAAACGAAGAGGTCATTGATCGGGAGGTTGTCGCGGTGGAGGAAGCTGACGATGACGCCGAGGAAAACCTGCCCGAGCAAACAATCGTCATCGGCGAGCAGACGGAAGAGACGGCCGAACAAAACCTTGCCCTAGATTGAAGATTTTCCTTTTTTCATTTTCTTGCTTTCCTTTGTTTTGGAATGTAACCGGGCTATGTCCCCCCCTCTTGTACTTAAATTCTCTTTATCAATGAAAATTTCAACTTTTTGCTCGCTCATTGTCTATTCTTGTTCGGCTTTCGTGTGTGTGAATTTCTTGCTTCAAATGTTGATAAATCACAACTGCCGGGTTGGCTAAGCCGCGCAATATGCCAGACTGAAAGCACCTAGATCGCTTTCAAACAGATCTGGCAGCTCGGCTCCTCTAAACGGACAGACTTCGCCGAGCAAAATCTGCTTGGTTTCAACAAGTCTGCAGAATTACAGAATCTTATACGTCAACGTGACCGAGCAAAATCCGCTTGTTTTAACGTAGCCGAGCAAAATCAGCTCGGTTTCTAGGTTGGGTAATCCGCCAACATTTCCTTTCCGCCGAGCAAAGTCAGCTCGGCCTCATATCGGTTGGACAAAACACCAACACCGTGGATTCTGCCGAGCTAAATCCGCTCGTTTTGCATATTGGACAAGACACGAATATGCCGACTGGGCCGAGCAAAATCAGCTCGGCCCTTACATTGGACAAAACACCAATGTTTAGTTAGGTTGGTCATGATGCCAACATTTCAACAGGGCGAGCAAAACCAGCTCGGTCCTAATGTGAATTAGTCCATACTCCAACTGTTTGTGCGGTCTGCTTTCATTCCGGCGAGAGGGAATCAGTCCGGTCCCATTCAGGTCGGTCTCCCTGCCCCAGGCATTCATGATTGTCTTGTGTCCTTGCTATGTCATACAAAGATGCATTACTAAACAACAAAGGGGGCTATTTTTTATTACAAAAACATCTTTTACATCAAGTGCCAAAGGGCTAAAGGTCTGGAAAAGCTAAACAACATAAGCAAATTACATCTTAAAAGTAAAAGATCTTAAGGTTGGCTGCATTCCACGGTCTGGGGACAGCCTTGCCATCTAAGTCTTCCAGATGGTACGCCCCTTTGCCAGCAAGACCAATCACCTTGTATGGTCCTTCCCAATTTGCACCGAGCTTTCCTTCGCCAGGGACCACCGTGTTGCCAAGCACCTTTCTCAAGACCCAGTCCCCAATCTTGAATAGCCTGGGATGCACAGCCTTGTTGTATTTTCTGGAGAGTTCTTGCTGATAGGCCGCTACGTGGATTAGCGCTCGTTCCCTCCTTTCCTCAGCAAGGTCTAATTCCAACGCCACGGCTTCACTGTTCAGATCGGGCTGGAAACTTTCAGAGCGGATGGTTGGCATGCCAATTTCCAGCGGAATGACGGCCTCCATGCCGTAGGCCAAAGCGAATGGTGTTTCCCCGGTCGACCGTCTTGGCGTAGTGCGGTATGCCCAGAGCACATTGGGGAGTTCCTCAGCCCATTTCCCCTTAGCTTTCTCAAGCCGCTTCTTCAGCCCGTCCAAGATGGTCTTGTTTGAGGCCTCTGCTTGGCCATTAGACTGTGGATATGTCGGCGTCGAGTTGTAGAACTCAATCTTCAGCTCTTCGCAAAATCCGCGAAAGAGTTTTCCATCGAATTGAGTGCCATTGTCCGAGATAAGGGCCCTGGGTATACCGAAGCGAGTGATGACGTTTTGCCAAACAAACTTCTTCACATCCTTCTCCTTGATGGTCGCCAGTGGCTCGGCCTCGACCCACTTGCTGAAGTAGTCGGTGGCCGCGATGAATAACTTGCGATTGCCCAGTGCTGCTGGGAGTGGTCCGACAATATCCAATCCCCATAGTGCGAACGGCCAAGGACTTGAAAGGGGTAGCAAGTCTCTAGCTGGCTGATGGATCTGGTGAGCGAATTTCTGACACTTTTCACACCGGCGAACGTATTTCTGCGCGTCCGCCTGCATGCATGGCCACCAGTAACCTTGGGAAATTGCTCGGTACGCCAGAGATCTGCCCCCTGTATGGCTTCCGCAAATGCCCTCATGTATCTCATAGAGGAAAGCCTCCACCTTGGCGGGGTGGACACACTTCAAATACGGTCTGGTGAAAGATTTCTTGTACAAGGCTCCGGACGGAGAGAGCCAAAACCGCTCTGACTTTGCCCGGATCTTGTGGGCCGCCTTCTTTTCTTCTGGTAGAACTCTATCTTTCAGGAAGGCGATGATGGGGTCCATCCAGGAAGGGCCCAAGTCGGCGCAGAGTATCTCGGTTGCTTCTGGTTCCTCAATGCTTGGCCGAGGCAGAAACTCTATCATCAAGGGGTTAGGAAAAGCTGTCTGAGTGGAGGCGAGCCCAGCCAATTCGTCAGCCGTGTTGTTTTCTTCGCGGTTTATCTGTTCCACCCTTATCGCGGAGAACTTCTTGATCTCTTCCCGCACCAACGCTTGATACTTGGCCATTCTTTCATCCCTGGCCTCATACTCCCCTGAGACCTGATTGACCACCAGCTTGGAGTCGCTGAAAACCATAAGGGCTGTGGCTTTCATACTCAACGCGCTTCTCAGACCGGCGAGGAGGGCTTCATACTCTGCCTCGTTGTTGGATGCTGGGAAGCCGAGCGTAATTGCTTGCTCAATAATCAGCCCATCTGGTGAGGTCAGCACAATTCCCAGCCCGGCCCCATGCCTGTTGGACGCCCCATCGACGAAGAGCTTCCACATCTCGCCAATGAACAGCTTCCAGCAATCAGACGGGTTTTGGGAACTTCTCAATTCCAAGTTTCTGGTTGGCTCATTCTGGTCTTTTTCCACGTCTTCATTGGGTTCATCTTCCAACGAGCCGTCGAACTTTCCTAGTTCGGTCGAACTTTGCCCTTCTCCCTCTTGGGAGCCACCACTTGTCTCTGCTGCCAGAACCATGGGTGGTGCTAAATCCGCACCCACCAAATCAATCGGGCAGACCGGATGCGTCCCAGGGGCAAATTCCGCCACGAAGTCTGCAAGTGCTTGAGCCTTGATTGCGGTGCGCGGTCGGAACTTGATGTCATACTGCCCCAATTCCACGGCCCATTTCAAAATCCTCCCAGTGAAGTCTGCCTTTTCAAAAAGCACCTTGAGCGGGAACTCGGTTAACACAACTATTGTATGGGCATGAAAATAGTGTGCCAGCTTTCTGGATGCCATCATTAGGGCCAGCGCCAATTTTTCCAAGGGAAGGTATCTCGTCTCGGCCGGGAGCAGAGTTTTGCTAACATAGAAGATCGGTAGGTGCTGGATGCCTTCAGCACGCACCAATACCGCGCTTACCGCGTGTTGAGAAACAGCCAAGTAGAGGTACAGCTCTTCACCCGGCTGGGGTGTGACCAGAATAGGGGCCGAGGAAAGGTACACTTTCAGGTCTGCTAGAGCGCGGTCGCACTCGCTATCCCAGAAAAACTTGGACTTCAAAGTTTTAAAGAAGGGCCTGCAACGATCCGAAGACCGGCTGATAAATCTGTTCAGCGCGGCTGCCATCCCGGCAAGATGTTGCACGTCCTTTGTGGAGTTTGGGCGCTCCAGCTCTTGTATTGCTTTGATTTGAGATGGGTCGGCTTCAATTCCTCGGTTTTGTGACCAGAAAACCCAGAAACTTCCCAGTGCCAACTCCAAAGGCACACTTGGAGGCGTTCAAACGAAGCTTGTGGTGCTTAAGTATGGCGAACATTTCTGCGAGGTCGGCGAGGTGTTGGACTTCTCCTTACTCTTCACCACCATATCGTCGATATAGGCCTCCATTGTTCGGCCCAAGAGAGGAGCGAACATCTTTGTCACCATCCACTGAAAGGTTGCCCCGGCGTTCTTCAACCCGAACGGCATGACCTTGTAGCAATATAAGCCTCTGGGGGTGGTGAACGACGTGATCTCTCTATCCGGTTTATACATGGCTATCTGGTGGTAGCCGCGATATGCATCCAGGAAGCTGAACCTCTGATGGCCAGCGGTTAAGTCCACCAGCTGGTCAATATGAGGGAGGGGAAAGCTATCTTTAGGGCAAGCCCGGTTGACGGTTTTCTAGTCAACGCAGACTCGCCACTTACCGTTTTTCTTGGGAACAACCACCGTGTTGGATATCCACCGAGGGTATTGCACTTCTTCTATGGCCCCGGCTTCCAACAGATTCTTCACTTCTTCTGCCACCACTTCAGCATGGTGCAAGCTGAGCGGCGTGTCCTTTGGATGACAGGCCGCGCATTGGGGAAGACGTTCAACTGATGGCAAATGAAGCTCGGATCGACGCCAGGCATGTCGTAAGGCGTCCAAGCAAAGGCCTCCAAATTGGAAACAAAAAACTTGACATATTCCATCCGTTCGGTGCCAGACAAGGATGATCCCAAGAGGAAGAATTTAGTTGGATCGTTCTCGTCAATGCGCACTTCCACCAAATCTTCGACCGATTTTTCCTCGGCCTTTCTTCCCACATCTTCAAGGACTTCCTTCCCCTCAGGTCCCTCGATCATCTGGACAAACCCTTTGGCTGCTCGGCTGCCATTTACCGCAACGAAGCATTGTTTAGCCATCACCTGGTCTCCCCAAACCTCTTCGATCTGCCCGGTGGGCGCAGGAAAGCGCATAACTTGGTGGAAAGTTGACGCTACTGCCTGCATGGCATGTAACCAACCTCTGCCCAGGATCAAATTGTAAGTGGACGGAACTTTGAGCACCCAGAATTCTACTTGCTTTATGACCGATCCCGCTTTGACCGGCAAAATGATCTTTCCGATTGGCCATTCTGGTTGTAAGTTGAAGCCAACCAAAGGAGACGTTGCAGGGCCCAAGTCCTTGTCTTCCAGCTTCATTTGCTTGAACGCGTCATAGTACATTATCTCGACCGAACTCCCCTGGTCGATCAGAATTCTCTTGATATCAAAGTCTTTGACGCGAAGAGTTACCACCAAGGCATCATTGTGCGGCATCTGAACCCTTTCCAAGTCTTTGGTCGAGAACGAAAGGATGTCCCTCTCTTCGGTTTTTCCCTTCTTTACGGCGGGCTGGACAGAGAGCACTTCCCTCATGTGCTCGGCCTTCTTAATCATCCCTCTAAGCTCGCAGACCCTTGCTGGTTCAATGATGCCGTGGATGACGTTGATCACACCTTGCGGGGGCGCCTCTAGGGCGGCCATGCCGTTAGGCTCGGTCTGCCCGTTGGCGCGGCCTTGACTCCCCCATCTATGTATTGGTCAAGATGCCCGCTGCCACCAATTCCTCCAAGTGCTGTTTGAGCGGCAAGCAGTCTTCTGTCCGGTGCCCCCGTTCTTCATGGAAGGTGCAGCGATATTTTGGATTGAAGCCTCGCTGCGCGCTCCCTAACTTGGCTGGCCAACGGACAAAAGGCTCACCTCGGATCTCGCTCAAAATGCGATAGATGGGAATTTTGAAGACCGTGGTAATTCCTGTTCGCGCCTTCAATTTTCTCTTGGCATCTTCCGCTACGTCGCGGGGTGCGTTAGCTCGGTTGTTTCTGCCACCCTTGTTTCGGTCATCGCGGTTTGGTCCGCGGCGTTGATCTTTTGACCGGTCGCTTGGGCGGTTATCCTCCTGCCCGACCGAATGAACCTTTCCAGCCACCTTTCTATCCGCCCCGACCGGATTACCCTTTTCGGTCGCGGAGGCGGTATCATCCTCCACGCGAATGTGCTCATTGATCCGTTACATTAGAGACTCCATGGTTGTAGGTTGATGCATTGTAAGTGAATCTCGCAGCCTATGCCCGACTGGGAAACCCCTCTTGTACTGAGTGATCGCCAGATTGGTAGGGCAGTCGAGGATCTCGTTGTAAGTTTCCCAGTATTTCGCGTTGTACGCCTTCAGCGAACTTCCAGACTCCATCTTGACGCCCAGGAGATGGTCGACCTCCTTCGGCGTTCGAGTGTTGGTCTTGAATCTGGTGACGAAGGCCTCCGCCAGTTGCTGCCACCCATCGATACTCCCCTCCGGGAGCCTTTCGAACCACCTTCAAGCCCAGCTCTCCCAAGCTTGCTGGGAATATGAGGCACATCAAGGCGTCGTTGCGCCGGTGGCCAGCCATTACTTGCCGTAATGACTCACATGCATGTATGGATCTGTCTTGCCGTCGTACAGTGAACTTTGGCTGGTGGATCCGGCAGGAAGTGTGTACTCTCTATCTCCGGAGACAGCGGCGTGGCTGTAAGTCCGCCAGCTCTTTTGTCTACAGCGCAGGGGCATGACTCTGGTTGCCGGCATCACCACTTCTTCACTGCACTGCAACGAAACCGGCGCACTCAACCTCTGGAGCGCCGGCACCCTCTGAGCCTCTCAACGACGCGCTCTCTCCTCCAACACGTCCGTCTGAGATCCCTGGAACGGGAGGAGGTAGAGTATCGCGACGTTGTTGACGACGAGTGTGAGGGGGTAGGTGTTGTCGCGAGTGAAGGATCTGCCTCTCGTTGGTCGGAATCAACCATAGTTCCTGGTGATGGAGATAGAGTGAGTCCTCCTCTGGCAGCGATTGCTGAACGAGGGGAGGGGGTGCGCTCACTGAGGTTGCCCTCTCCAGCAACACCTTCCCCTAACTTGGCGCTTCAGCAGCTCCATCTCCGCCGCCATCTTACGAATGAGGGCGTCTTGGTCCTGAGTTTGTGCTCCAGGCGCTGCTCACGGGACTCCCCCGGCGTCGGCGGCCCTGGACTCTGCGAGCAATCCGAACTCCTTTATTCGGCGCGCTCCTCGCGAAGAAGTTTCCAGGCCCGCCATGGTTGGAACATTCGGGGGCCCTCCTCCTTGGACATACTCTGGAGTGACACCATCGACGACGGACAGCGGAACTTCGTCGTTGTTGGCCATGGAATGGTCGAATAAGCTCGAAGAACAAGGGTTGAATGTCAAAGACTTCCACAGACGGCGCCAATTGTACGGGGGCGAAATATCCTCTGCTTTCCGTACTCCTTGGACGTCAAGCTTCTTGTGACGGCGTCTATCTCTGCAACACAAAAATGGTGAGCTGCCCGGCGGTGGTGTGCCGAAAAGACCCTCCGACGATCAAGTCAGATCACTTGGGGAAGAAGAAGGCTATCAGAGAGAGAGAGTTTTCGATCGAGTGAATTCGCTTACCTCTCACGTTCGTCTTCTTTCATCTATCTAGGCTGGCCATACAGCCCCAAGATTGTGCGCGCACTACCTCTGCTGTCCTTCCCTGGACAAGTGGCAGTGCGCGCCTCTCACCACCTTACGCGTGTAAAGGCCTAGTATTCCCACCAGTACACACGAAACTGCCCAACGGTATTGAGGCGTGCGTGGAGCAGATGTCCTCTCCCTCATGTCATTGGCCCAGGTGGCACACATAACCGGAGTACCACGACCGGCCTAACACTTCTGGAAAATCGCCATCACGTGCACTTAACCGTGCTATGTGTCACCGACCTGTGACTTGGGATCAGGCGAAAGCCTAACCACTCGAGCGAACTACTCTTGACCGGTTCATCAGGACCACCTGGTTGCGAGGCATGCCGGCCTCCAACCGTTCCAACTTCAATCTCGGTCACACGAAACCGCTTCATCTTGGCTAGACGGTTGGAGGCATTCCGGCCTCGCCACACCCTCAGTCTAGCCCGGGTAACCCTTCAGCTTGGTTAATATTCGCCACTACGAGCTTCGCCCGAAACGAGCAACCCACAGCTCGGCCACACCAAGATGTTGACCGGTCGACATCTTCGACCGCGCAAGCCAGTCCGCTCGGCCGTTCCAACCGAGCAATTTGCTCGGCACCGTGTAGTCCGTAACGCTTGACGTTATCTTTGCTCGGCCGTACTAACGGCGCGAATCCTCTCTCTCAATATCAACATGTTTTATATCATTCAAGGATAATTCATCAACATTCATATATATAAAAAAGTATCTAAATTGCCAACACATACTACCCAAAATGTGGTTCCTAAAAGTTTTGAACCCAAATGGTGTTTGTACCAAGTTAATTTCATCATGGGTGTTGTTTGGGAAGTGGGTTGGCTTTTTGGCTTTTTGGCTATTTTAGCCTGGGGCTAAAAAGCCTGGTTTGGGAAGGGCTTTTGGCTTTTTTGGCTTTTTTTACTTTTTTGTGAGAGAAAGAATGTAATGATTATGGGTTAGATGTGATGTTTTGTCTTATTGGGCTAAAAAGCCTATTTTGTTTTTTGTGGCTATTTTATCCAAAAAAAAGCCCAAAAAGCCTCTTCCCAAACAGAGGCAATATTCGTCTATCATCTAAAGGGCGATATAAACAACCAACTACAATTAGAGCCAAAGGGCGATATAAACAACCAACTACAATTAGAGCCAATTACAACCAACTACAATTAGAGTCAATTTCACAAATTTCTCCCCCTTTGTCATCAACAAAAAGAGGGGGTCAGAGCATCAGCAAAATGGATGAGGAGATCGAGGCCAATGCGGTGTAGCTTCACGCCAACCTTGGGCAACCATAGCATGAACTTTCAGATTTGTTCACCCAAGTCATCATCCCAGCACTGTTGGAAGATTTGTCGAAATTCTTTGTTGGAGTTCTTGATCCCGTAGACAGCAACCACCATATTTTCTACACTCTCTTTAGCAGCTGCAATGACTTGAGCCTGCTGCAACTTCATGCGATCAATGTCATTTTGCATTTCATTCTGTTGAGAAATAAGCTATAGGACCAAGGAGGCCAACTCATCCACCTTTTGTTCCAAAGCAGAAGATGATGAGGTAGGGACAGTGTGAGAGGATGATTGAATGTCTAAGGTAGAGATGGATTAGGAATCTAGGTTTAGATTGTTATGTCTGGAATTAATTGAAGCAATCCCATCCAACAGGGGACCCTGAACCATGAAGTCAATTTGCTCGATTTTTTGAGAGAGAGATGAGAGGTCAAAAAGAGGTGGTGGAGTAGAAGGACTAGGAGTGGAGAAAGAAAGGGTAAGACTGGGAAGAGAAGATCCAGGGGTCGAGAGACCAGGGGAAGACCCAGTTTTCTTGGTCTTGGTCCAAATGCGGTTGATCAGTGAATATCCCATGTTTCTCAGAGTTTTAGCCCATAACGCGAGGGGCCTCGAGGGACTTTTTCTTCCCCATTCAGATCAATTTTGAAATGCTTGAAGATTTTAGTGAAAATCATTCCATAGGGAAGAGTTTGATTATGTTGTTTGTGAGTGTTTATGATACAATGAACTACCAACAAATCGAAATCAGTGGGGAAACCAGTGGATAAGGCCCAAATGAGGTAAGTGTGGCCGTATGTGACGGCATCAAAGCGGCCGGAGCGTGGAATAATGTTGTGAGTAATGATGTAATGTAACAACCACATTTCAAGGGAAAGGTCTTTCCCAGAGACAGTGATGTGATCAGTTAAATTAGAGTTATTTGTGAGAAAACGAAGACCGATAAAATGAATGTATTGGGGTGGCCTAAAAGTGACTGATGGGTTGACCCTGTGTCCATCATTGGAGGTTAAGAAACACCTTAACAAAGCAGTCGAGGTATGACAAGAAGTATCCTCATCATAGGAGAGATTTGCAAAAACATTCTTTGATGAGTGTGAGGTAAATGTCACAGTCGAGTTTTCAAAAGGGACGACCACTTTTGGTTATAAAACCAGCTTTTACGGGAATAGAATGTTTTTCAGAAAGAGATGTATATTGTGCAACTAGAGATTACCTTTCGAAGACTGAAGTCCTTATGAAAGGTTGATATGCACTCAAAGTTTTTGAATCGAAGCACGAGAGGAGAACCAGCGATGGCGGTGGAAGAGGAGGAGGAGCGTGGTCACTTCTGTGTTGGAACAGGAGGAGGTGCTTGAGAGTCCATGGAGATAGAGATTGCGAAAGAGATGAAGGAGGATCGAAATGTGGACTTGAGAGTCCATGGAGATAGAGATTGCGAAAGAGATGAAGGAGGATCGAAATGTGGATCGTTGAAAAAAAAAATCGCCAAATGGGAAAAACGACTAGGGCTAGATTTAGGAAGGTATCGCAGAAGAAAAGGGAAGGGTCGCGGTATACATATACTCATGAGAGGATGTCGACCCTCATGAAGAGAAGGGGTCGACCCTTTGAATTTTAAAAGATCGCGTGGCAAACCTTTAGCCAAAGACAGGTGTCGACCCTTAGGGAAAGGGGGTCGACACTAAAAGCAGTGTCTTCAGATTCATCAGTGTCGACACCTTCGAAGAGAGGTGTCGATTTTCTCAAAGAAGCATAATAACACATAGTTTACATTACACAGGAATATTTAACATACAAGCTCAGTTAGTATAAAGTAGAATTGTTCCTCATTGAGAGGCTTTGTAAAAGATATTGGCCAATTGTTGACTTGTAGGCAAAATTTTAGTTCAATGTCACCTTAAGTACATGATCTCGTAGAAAGTGATGCCTTATTTCAATGTGTTTAATGCGTGAGTGTTGTATGGTATTTTTTGAAAGATTAATGGGACTAATGTTATCGCATTTAATAGATATGTGATCAAAGTAAAGTCCAAAATCAAGAAGTTGTTGTTTCATCCAAAGCATTGAGCACAACAACTAGCAGCGGCAATATATTTCGCTTCAGCTATAGATAAAGCCACGGAATTTAGTTTTTTACAAAACCAAGATGTGAGTGAATTTCCAAGAAAATGACAAGTGCCACTAGTGCTTTTACGGTGAAGTCTACATCCCGCAAAGTCGGCATCCGAGTAACCATAAAGGTCAAAAACATTTGTTTTAGGGTACCAAAGGCCCAAAAGTGGAGTACCAACAAGATATCTAAAAATGCGTTTTATTGCGGTGACATGTGACTCTTTTGGAGCCGATTGAAAACGTGCACACAAACACACACTAAACATGATATCGGGTTTACTAGCTGTTAGATAGAGTAAGGAACCAATCATACCTCGATATTTCTTGTCGTCTACCGGTTCACCTTGCTCATCTTTGTCAATTTTAATCGATGCGCTCATGGGAGTTGCTGCAAGTTTGGACAAGTCCATTTCAAACCTTTTGAGGAGATCTTTGATATATTTGGCTTGAGATAGATGAATGCCATCATGGGTTTGTTTTATTTCTAAACCGAGAAAATATGTCAACTCTCCCATCATACTCATTTCGAATTCTCCCTGCATATCCTTAGCAAATTTCTTGCACAAAGATTCATTAGTAGCACCGAATATGATATCATCAACATAAATTTGAATAATAAGCATATCATCATTTTTGGTTTTATAAAGAGCGTGGTATCAATTTTTCCCCCAAAAAAACCTTTATCGATAAAAAAGTTGCTTAAACGTTCATACCAAGCTCTAGGGGCTTATTTCAAACCATACAAAGCTTTTAAGAGTTTAAAAACGTGGTCTGGGTGTTTGTGATTTTCAAAACCGGGAGGTTGTTCAACATACACTTCCTCTCAAATATACCCATTTAGAAAAGCACTTTTCACATTCATTTGGTAAAGTTTAAAATTTCTAAAACAAGCAAATGCAAGCAACACGCGAATGGCTTCAAGATGTGCAACGGGTGCAAAAGTTTCATCAAAATTAATGCCCTCTTCTTGGTTATAACCTTGGGTTACAAGTCTAGCTTTGTCTCAAATAACAACCCCAGATTCATCCATTTTGTTTCGAAAAACCCATTTAGTTCCAATAACGGAATGATTCTTAGGACGAGGAGTCAAAAACCAAACTTCATTTCTTTCAAACTGATTTAACTCTTCTTGCATAGCAAAAATCCAGTTTTTATCGTGTTCAGCCTCAGAAAAAGTTTTTGGCTCAATTTGATAAACCAAAGCTAAATTTCCACAAACATTATGAATAGAAGAACGAGTTCTTACACCTTATGTGGCATCTCCATGAGCATACTTCCATTCTTTGGGTAGATCATTTTCCTTCGTTGGATGGGTATATTCTTTTTGAAGGTCTTCCATAGAGACTTTAATATTTGGTTCCGAAGAATGAAGTTCATCATTTTTCGATAAGTAAATGCCTTCACTTCTTGGATTAGAATCTGCAACATCATCAATGGCAATATCTTGGAAGCAAAGCAGTTAGATTCATCAAAAGCAACATGTATGGATTCTTCAACGAGTAAAGTTCTTTTATTAAAGACACAATAAGCTTTACTAGAATTCGCATAGCCAAGAAACACGGTTTCATCGGATTTTGCATCAAACTTCCTAAGATTTTTTTTATTGTTATTAAGTACAAAACATTTACAGTCAAATGCACAAAAATGACCAATGTTGCGTTTTCTACCTTTCCACAATTCATATGGTGTTTTCATAAGTATGGGTCTAATCATGGTATGATTAATAACATAACAAGCTATATTGAAGGCTTCCGCCCAAAAATATCTTGGCAGATTATTTTCACAAAGCATAGTCCAAGCTATTTCTTTAAGACTCTATTTTTTCTTTCTACCACACCATTTTGTTGAGGAGTTCGAGAAGCAGAAAAATTATGATCAATGCCACGCTCATTACAAAATAGAATAAACTATCATTATCAAATTCTCTACCATGATCACTTCTAATGCTACAAATAGTAAGACTAATCATGTTTTGAATACGTTTATACAGAGCTATAAATGCAAAGAAAGTATTACTTTTGTGTGTCAAGAAAATCACCCAAGTAAATCTAGTATAATCATCCACACAAACAAGACAATAAGATTTGCCACCAAGACTTAAGGTTCTAGATGGTCCAAACAATCAATATGCAACTATTGAAGAGGTCTAGATATGGAGATAATATTTTTGGATTTGAAAGAAATTCTTTTTGTTTTCCTTGTTGACAAGCATCACGAAGTCTATCTTTTTCAAATCAATTTTGGTAAACCAACAACCAAGTCAAGTTTTGAAAGTTTTGAAAGCAAGTCCATGTGAGCATGTCCTAGCCTTCTATGCCACAACCATCCAGACTCATTTATAGTAGATAAGCACTTAACATCATGATTAGGAGATAAACTATGCAAATCAAATATATACACATTTTCATGCCTATGACCAACAAAAAGCACTTTGTTATCAGCAGAATTTTTAATGGTGCAGTGGGATTTTTCAAAAGTAACATGATTGCCTTTATCACACATTTGACTAATACTAAGCAAGTTGTGTTTCAATCCTTCAACAAGCAATACATTTTCGATAATGGGTAAAGAAGTTTTACCAATACTACCTTCGCCGATTATCTTTCCCTTACCATTATCTCCGAAGGTTATGTGACCTCCTCCTTTGAATTTAAGGGTTGATAACATTGCTCTATCGCCAGTCATGTGCCTTGAGCATGCACTATCAAGGTACCACATCCAGACTCATTTATAGCAGATAAGCACTTAACATCATGATTAGGAGATAAACTATGCAAATCAAATATATACACATTTTCATGCCTATGACCAACAAAAAGCACTTTGTTATCAGCAGAATTTTTAATGGTGCAGTGGGATTTTTCAAAAGTAACATGATTGCCTTTATCACACATTTGACTAATACTAAGCAAGTTGTGTTTCAATCCTTCAACAAGCAATACATTTTCGATAATGGGTAAAGAAGTTTTACCAATACTACCTTCGCCGATTATCTTTCCCTTACCATTATCTCCGAAGGTTACATGACCTCCTCCTTTGAATTTAAGGGTTGAGAACATTGCTCTATCGCCAGTCATGTGCCTTGAGCATGCACTATCAAGGTACCACTAGTTTTTGCTGGATTTTGACCTAAAGCACACCTACAAAAATTAGATTTTTGTTGGCTTTTGGTACCCATCTTTCTTGGGTCCATCAGAGTTAGGAGTTGAAGCGTTTTTGGGAACCCATTTCTTTTTATTTTAACAAATGATTTTCTTAGTAGGACATGAAGGAGAGATGTGTCCTTTCACTACAACAAAAAAGGGTTTTTACGGCACGCAATGCACGCCGTAAAAACCCTTCTACGATGTGCAACGCGCGTCATATTATGACTAGTCATGGAAAGTCATTCACTTTCAACGGCATGCTTCGTACGCCGTTAAAAACTATTTAACGGCAGATTTTGTGCGTTGTTGTTACATTTTCTATGACATGCTATAGTATGCCGTTAAAAACTATTTAACAGCATATTTTGTGCGTCGTTGTTACTTTTTCTACGACTACTTTTGTATGCCGTTAATTGGTGAGACAAATAACGACGCTGATTGCGCTCCGTAAAATATGTAATACGACGACTTATTATGCTTGCCGTAGAATATGCTGTTTTTTATTTTTTTATTATTTTTAAATTCAGCAGGTTCTATTTGACCAATTTTGTACAATCTAACAAATATTACAAACAAGTATCACAAAACATCAATCAACCACCAAAATATTGTTTGAAACATAAAAAAGAAACTATATCCATAAATTATAAACATTCAACAATTGTCTATACATTCCAAACATTCGAAAACTATATCCTTAAGTTCTAAACTGTACAAAAAAGTTTAAACCACCCAAAACTATGCATATCTAACTTTCTAAACATATCGACAACTATTAAGAGATTATCTAAAACTACCGACAACAGTTCCTATAGCAGTTGTAGCTGCAGCTGTAGCAAATCCACTTGCTCCTATCACAGGGACGAGGGTGCCCAATGTATGTGTTGAGGCACCTAAACCCGCGACAATAGCTGAAGCAACTAACCCTGTTGCATTTTTTGTCTGCATGACAAAGGAAACTTCACATAAGTACAAAAACCAACGACTCAGGGACAAAAATATTTTTTGAGGCATATACATAACATATTCAAAGCAAGAATTCTAATTAGGCATATAGTAGAAATTTAGCAAAACAAAACTGATAAGAATTATAAAGTTACCAAACCGACTATTATAAGATGGTACTAAAATTTGATGAGAATTTTAAAATGTAGAAACTCATTTAGCCTTTCAACCATTTAAAAGTTTCAAATTAACAGTTGAAACCATCTTTGAAAATTTGGGATTGAAGCTTTACCACTAATTTCAAGTCCCAAAAAAAAAAAAAGTTGGTAATATATGTGAGAGTCAATACCATTGACGATATCCTTCTGTAACACCAATGTCCGTGCACCAGTAGCAATGTTTTGTTATTATTTGGAATTTGTTAATGGTAAATAGAGGCTTAATTCTTCATGGCTCAATGGTAAATAGAGGCTGCAAAAAACGAATGGAATGTTTTAGACAACAATTGACTCTGCATTGAAAAATTAGAGAAATGGAAACAAGGAAAGAAATTTATTAGAGAGAGAGACCGTGTCCACACTAACTGGTTTCCCTCAACTACAGTTCCAACTTGATCAGCCTGACATAGAGAAACAAAAGGGAAATTTTATTTAATATCAAGGCACCCATATACCACAAATTAAAAGTGAGTTTGTTAGCAAATTTTTGTGTGAAATAGCCAATCTGCAGAATCTACAATCAAGCTTTCACAACTAAAAATTATTACTCAAAAGTGATAATTTTACCTTTCTTTCTATCTCATTTATGCACCGGTTCAAAATTCAAAATCAATATTCTATCTGAATAATTATAGTCAATATGTTTTGACGGTCTGATCTTCAGGGCCCTATTGGAACTTTTTAGTTTTCCTTTCCTTTGGAAATCTTCCTAGTTAATCATTAGGGTGCCAAGAATCATAAACCAGACAACTAGAACTCCCAAGCTTCTATTTTTTTGCCATCTCAATAAGCAATGGTGGTATTCAATCCATTTCAGAAAAGAGAAAGCAAATGAACCATAATCTAAATTCAAGTCATGAATACAACACAAAAGATGGTCAATCTTGTACTTTTTCAAAGTAAATGAACAAAAACTTTCTCAAATAACCTAGATACTCATGGAAGGATGTAATTTGATGTTCCGGAATCTAACCAAAGATGTGTATTCCACAATTAAGTTGAAGTGACGGTGCCATTTAGGCTCATGAAATGGAGTTTCAACTCTGGATGACCCTCCTCTTGGCCTTGGCTTGTGGTGGTGGAGTCATCAATAGTGTTTGACAGTGCCAATTGGGAAACTGTCAATTTATTCGCAACATGACTCACAACGTTCCCATATCACTGTTACATGTCCTGGTCAAATTGAGGATTGTATCGATATTTGATCATGGATTATGAGGCTAGCAGATGAACACTCTCTCAAAATCAAAGGTCGATCCGCTATAGAACTACGAAGGACCGTATCTTTAATGAAGATTAGGTTATTAGATGAGGATATTAGAGACAGAGGAATAAGATGATATACTTAATAAGTGGATAAAAACATAATATATGAAGCAGTGTAACAACAGAAAAGGGATAATATTATAGCGAAGAAGATGCATCACCAAAGCATTTCATGTATATACCACATATCAAAAACAAAATGACACATCACTAATACGTAATAGAATATGCTATATAGAACCAATATTGCAAGGAGAATCTGCAAGTATGGATTACCTGGATTCAATGAAAAAGAAACTTATCATTCTGACAAAAAGAGGCCATAGATCACTATTTGCCGAGAAACTGTGTTTAGTGCCTTGCGTGTATCATTGTTGAAGGAATGGACGTGCGATTGTGATTCATTCAGTGAGGTACTTCTTTCAGATGGACTTAAGAAATTGAAGTGGACCTCCTTAGAAAGTGAATGTAAATGAGATAACCTGTTCTACAAATCACAAGAAGCAAATGAGAAGTGCAAGGAATAAAAGAAATGAATTACAAATCCGTAGGAATGTTGAAAGATATTATTCATAAGCAAAAATATGGTGAGAAGAACATATTTACCTTTTCAAAGAGCAAAATAAGGTTATCCCAGGCATCAGGAAAAGGTTCTTTAATGGCTAAACTCCTTATGCAATGGTACAGGGCAATGTAATCATCCCCAACATATGTTGCCAACAGTGCCAACTTCAAATGAAAACACAAACTATTTCCAAAACCTGTATTCGAAAATATTTCTAAAAGCAACTCACATTTTAGGAAACAGCAAAATTCTGTTTTTAAATTTTCAAAAGTTGCTTTAGCATACAAGTAAATAAAAAAAAAAAAGCAAAAAACAAAAAGCAAAAAAAGCAACAACAAAAACAATTAAATAAATGAAGAGACAACCAAACAAGCCCATAATGTTTTGAAGATTTAGCAACACTAGATCCTGAGCTGAGTAGAGCATGATATAGAATGAATTACCTAATTTTGGGGGTTCCCACTATTTGGCCAAACTAATGTTGCTTTAAAGTAGTAGGTTGCTGCAACTGACCAGTCATGTTTGGGAAAATCAAGCTTCTTACATAGTTCCCTGTATCTAGCTAGATCGCCAAGACAAACTAAAAAGCAATGGCATGAAAATTGACACTTTCGCAATTTTGCAGGGTCAACAACACATGAGATGTCATGGTTTTCATAAAACAAAGGATCTTCAGGTAGCTCATACCATCTTCTGAGTTTTGTGATCAAATCTTGGTAAAATTCAATTGCTTCTGATAGAAATACCTTGAATCGCTCCATATGGCAATCTCTGCTGCTCTGTAGATTGGCAACATTTAGTAGAGTTGATGAATTCGTACTCTCAGAATTTGCAAAAGTTTGCCTAAGTCTTTTACGAAATTCATCAATATGCTTATAGTGAAGCTTCCATAAGGAAAATTCAATGTCTTGAAGTTACACCCCTTCATCATTGTTCAGAATGATTTTCTCGTAACCAGAACGAACTTTGAGATACAAGTCTTGAACTTCTGTCTGCAATAGACCTTTGGAATGGATGAATGCCCACAACTGTTTTTCTGCATTAGTAACCTGAATGCACAGCAAATTCAACATTCACAACTCATGCATTCTACAGTCATAATTAGATAGTCGGTATTGCTGACAAGTGCCCCTGGGGCATAAGAAAAAGACCAAAAAAACAAAAAAGTGAATACCACAAGATACTTTTCTCTAATTTCAAAACACTTTCCATTGGTTTCAAAACTCGTTTTAATCTTTTACCATTTTCATTTTCAAACACACTTTTTAACCCAAATTCTAATATTAAACGATGTTCCATCATCACCAAAAAAAAATATATACTTGATATAATTAAAGAAATAAGAGACTTACTTACTTCAATCTCATTCATCAATTTCATGGCCTCAATGATGCAAACTACCTGGCCTTTCTGGACCTTGTCTCCTACCTGGAGAACCACAATCAGAAATCAGAGATAAGGTAAAAGATGACTTGTAAGTTGTACTTTATTTTGAAAAAGGAAAAAATAAATAAATAGAGAAAATCTAGCACATAATAGAAACAAAAGTAATGGGCTGGCGGACAATACGGGAAGGGGAGAATTTCAAAATTATTCAAAATGATTTAAGAATTATGCATTATCCATGAATATTCATATACAAACTAATTATAGAGGATTATTCAAATTAATCTGAATTTCAGGGTCATTTGAAGGGAAACCCATCATCAGTATTCAAGATAACATTATAAAAATTTTCCTAGATAATTTGTTACAGATAAAAAATGAAAGCTTTCTTCAAGATTTTGAGTCATTTTGGCAATAACTTCTTCATTTTGAGTCAGGTTGTGCCCACTTTCGTTGGCTACAATACGGCAGGACTGTGTGGACACCCAAAAATCATTTTTCCCACATTCAGCGATAAGCCTAGACAGGGTAATTGGGCACCTTGAATTCAAACCACCCCCACATTTACTGGCTATTATACGGACAATCGTGAGCACCGAAAAACCTTTTTTTCAATTTTTAAAACCATCCCCCATATTTACCGCCTATTATACGAATGGTTATGGGTACCGAAAAACCAATTTTTCAACTCCCCGCGCGGGTACCAACCACAACACAACCCAACACAATTCAAGTCAACCCAACACAACTCAACTCCACACAACACAACTCAACCAAACTCAACACAACCCAACTCAACTCAACACAACATAACCCAATACAATTCACATAATACACAAAAATTCAACACAACCATTTCAACACAAAGCTCATATTATCCATACCATTAGTAATTTTTTTCCCTAAGTTTGGTTTCATATTATAACATAATTTAAAACATCAACACTAAGAGTTCAATCGCAACTTTTACCTAAATTTTTCAAACTCTTTAACATTTCAATTAAACTTGTACATGTGTAATTTAACACCTCAATTTCTTGATTCTACCATCAATTGAAGCAAAACCATTAACCATCATCATGAGCCAAACTAGGGTTTTTAAGAGAAATTAAAGATTTTCACAAAAACACATTTTATTCCAGCCCTTCTATTACTTTTACACCCAAACTTATGACCCAAGATCATAACCCAACAAATAAACCCAACTCTCTTCAAACCCTAACCCCCAATTTATGATTCATCACAATATGCATAAAAATATGAACTTTTGTATTTATATAAAGAAAATATCACAAATCTATTTATAAATGAGGGTATTGAAAGAGAACTAGAAACCTCCACCTTTTGAAGCAAGAGATGATGACCCAAAAATCACCGGCGACGAAACCACGAACTATTCGGATCAAAATGAAGCCCTTGACGAGATCTACACTTTTTCTCAAAGGACCAAGGTGAAAAGATCACTCTAGGTAAGTAGATCTAGAGATTTAAATGAAAAAGTTTGAGTTTTAGAGAGAGAGTAGAGAACTCATAGTTTGAAAGAGAGGAAAGAGAAGAAAAAGTGAAATGAAAATATGTTTTGAGCCTATTTATAGTAGCAAGGTAATTATAGAGTAATAGCCCCAAAGTCAAACAAAAAGAAAAAGTCAAACCCCCCAAAAAGTAGGGCCCAAACCAGCCCAAAAATTTGAAAATTACACACAGGGGTCGACCCTTTAGGCAGAGGTGTCGACCCTTACGAAGAAATGTTGAGACACCAATGTGTACAGCAGACAAGGCTCGACCCTTGCAACCAGAGGTGTCGACCCTTGCATTCCAGAATGCAACCCAGAACAAGACAACAAGGGAAGGGTCGACCCTAGGGACTCAGGTGTCGACCCAAAAACCGGTAGAGGTATTAAGAACAAGGCAACAAGGTGGTGTCGACCCCCAGAAAGGCAAATGTCGACCCTAGAACAAAATTTCCAAGTTTCCAAAGAACTTTTCAACATAAACAAGCGTGAACAAACAATCCCAACAAGTTTAAATCGGATTATACTCCCCCAAAACCAACATTCAACAACCCCAAAGACTCCCAAAAATGAAAATAAGGGAATTAAATACACACTCCAATGGATTAAAGGATGCAGGTGTTATATCATTTTTACCTCATATCCGGACTTACCAACGTATTTACCACAAAGCAATGCTATGAAAAATTAATTCATAAATCTTCTTTTCCCAAAGCAAAAGTTTCCAAACTCAATTCAAAATTTGTAACAACAATTTGACAGGATATGCAAATGCCATAATTATCAATGCCATATAACGTTTCTCCATTTTCAATTTTCTCATGCAATAATTCCATAATAATCGAAATTCTCATTTCTCATTTCAATGCCATTCCACAAAATAGTCACATATTCATTTAAATCCATCAAGGAGTAGCAACATTTCCATACTTGGTGCATTCCCAACAATTTAGTCATCACAAGACTATACCAACATTTGAACAACAACTTCCAAGATCAAGAATTCTCATATTCCATGGAATTCGTCATTTGTATATAAAAATAAGAAATCTTTCAGTCATGCATTCATTTTGACACAAAAGAAATATGATAGTAACAATAACATCCATGGATTTTCAACATCTTTTAAAACCCCCACATTTCTAGGTTTTCTCACCACAACTATACACACCCAAATCATTTGAAAGAATTTCTTCAAAAACATCTTTTTCTCAATCAATGTAGTTCAAAACTCTCAAGAAATTATTTTTTAAAAGAAACAATGAGCAAATCCACTCTCAAACCACCCACATTCTTGAGCTAACAATCAAGTTTCAATATTAACAAGGGAAATTTCGAAAATCAACAAAATCTTTCAAAAATATATATATATATATAACTCTAAGAAAAATCCCTACCTCAAGTTTGAAGAAGAAAGAGATGAAACCCTCAAATCCAATAGTGTTGAAACTTGATCCCCCACCGCACAAAACAAAACCCTCGAGAAATTAACCAACTTTAATGAAGGATGTTGGGTCAAAAATCCAATGGATTTAAAGAAATCAAGGATTTGATCTTGTTTGGTGTAGGAAATGTAGAGAGAAGGGAGAGAAAAGTGTTTTTAGAGAGGTAGAGTTATACAAAAAGTGTTATACACATAGCCCAAGGAGAAAGAAAAAGGCCATTTTTTGGACTCAACGGGGTCCCGCACGTGCGGCACCCATTCTCGCATGTGCGGAGCGTCCTTCCCGCACATGTGGCACTCACCTTCGCACGTGTGGCACACTCTCTTTGCACCTCCACTCTGCACCTGTATATAATGTAGTAGAGCACACGACCAACCCTTGTTTTCCGCATGTGCAGCCTCACCTTTCGCATGTGCGGCCCCTCTTCCGCACGTGCAACCTAAGCCCTCGCACGTGCGGCTCTGTCCTCTAACCAGGAAAATTTTCCAGTTTCAGCCCAAGGCATTCCGGGTCCAACCTTGCACCATTCGAACAAGTGAAACTCGAGATAGAAATAAATAAGAACGATAGATCTTTGGGAGGAAGTTTTCAAAAAAACAACTAACCCAATAGTTAACAAGACCATGCATTGAAACCCGACATTCTAACGGAAGTAAATCCAACATAACTCCAAGAGAACATGACGAATGACGTACCTGGTCATCACAACCTCCCCACCATAGGAAATTTCGTCCCCGAAATTTAAATCAAACTACTCAATCAAAATTCATCATTATCATCATGTCTACCTCATTAACAACAATCGTCTAAAATAAGCATACGTATGAAGCTTTCCAATAAAAGTACTGAAAACCCACAATGACCTCATGCTTAAAATAATAATATACGCATCAACACATGGTTAACAATTTTAATACATTTCCCTCAAACACTAGGGAATATTACAAAGAAAACAACATTAAGCATTTTCAAATAAATCCGGATATTTGGAGCGGACTTCCGCCTCCTGTTCCCACGTTGCTTTCTCAACCCCATGGTGTCTCCACAACACCTTTACCAACGATATAGTTTTTCCCCATAGCACTTGCTCCCGGGTATCTAATATTTGAACCGGTCGCTCTTCGTAAGAGGCATCCTCATCTACCTCCAAATCAACCCAATCAAGCACATGAGAAGGGTCGAGTTCATACTTCCTAAGCATAGATACATGGAATACGTTGTGAACCCCCGAAAGTTGTGGCGGTAAGGCTAACCGGTATGCCATTTCCACAATTCGCTCCAATATCTCGAAAGACCCAATGAACCTTGGAGACAATTTACCACTCTTACCAAATTTCATCAAACCCCGCCTTGGTGAGATTTTAAGGAACACATGGTCACCAACCCCAAATGACAAAGGTCGTCTCCTCTTATCGGCATAACTTTTCTATCGGCTTTGAGCCGTAGCTAACCTCTTCTGAATGAGAGCAACTTTCTCAATTGTCTCTCTAACAATCTCTGGACCCAACAACGGTGCATCACCCACCTCGACCCAACAAACCGGCGATCTACAAGGTCAGCCATACAAGGCCTCAAATGGTGCCATCTCAATGCTAGCTTGATAACTATTGTTGTAGGCAAACTCGATCAATGGTAACTGACTCTCCTAAGACCCCTTGAAATCAAGGACGCAAGCCCTAAGCATGTCCTCCAAAATCTGAATGGTACACTCTGGCTGTCCATCAGTTTGAGGGTGGTAAGCGATGTTAAAGGTCAACTTAGTTCCCAACGCCTCTTAAAGGTTTTGCCACAATCGGGCAGTAAAACGAGGATGTCTATCTGATACAATGGTTACAGGAACCCCATGAAGTCGAACTATCTCTCTAGTGTATAACTCTGCCAAATGCTCAACTGAGTCACCGGTGCGCATCAAAATGAAATGTGTAGACTTAGTCAACCTATCAACAATCACCTAAACAGCATTATTGCCTTGCTGTGTTCTAGGAAGCCCAACTACAAAATCCATGGTAATGTGCTTCCATTTTCACTCGGCTATCGGTAAGGGTTGTAGCAAACCCGCTGGTCTTTGGTGTTCGGCCTTCACTTGTTGACAAGTAAGGCACTCCGATACAAATAAAGCGACATCCCGCTTCATACTCCTCCACCAAAACTGGCGACTAAGATCATGATACATTTTAGTGCCTCCCGGATGTACCACAAGGCGGGAGTGATGGAACTCTCAAAGTACTTCCTCTCTGCAAGATTCTGGTACAAACAAACGGTCTAGATAATGTACACTCAGATCCAAGTGAATGTTCAAACCTTCTCTTCCTTCCCATTGGAAATTCTCTCATGGGTTGTCTCCACTTCACGGTTTCCTTGTTGTGCCTCTATGACCTTACTAATCAAGGTAGGTTGAGCACTCAAAGTATACAAAATAGTACTCTCGCCGGACTCACCCAAGTGCAAATTAAACTTGCCAATATCACCTAGCATAACCCATTCCCGAATGGCCACACATGCCAAACTACTCACAGATTTTCTACTCAAAGTTTGAAGAAGAAAGAGATGAAACCCTCAAATCCAATAGTGTTGAAACTTGATCCCCTACCGCACAAAACGAAGTCCTCGAGAAATTAAGCAACTTTAATGAAGGATGTTGGGTCAAAAATCCAATGGATTTAAAGAAATCAAGGATTTGATCTTGTTTGGTGTAGGAAATGTAGAAAAAATGGAGAGAAAAATGTTTTTAGAGAGGGAGAGTTATACAAAAAGTGTTATACACACAACCTAAGGAGAAAGAAAAAGGCCATTTTTTCGACCCAGCGGGGTCCTGCACATGCGGCACCCATTCTCACATGTGCGGCACTCACCTTCACACACATGTTGGCACTCACCTTCACACGTGCGGCACACTCTCTCCGCACCTGCATATAATGCAGTAGAACACAAGACTAACCGCTATTTTCTGCACGTGCGACGCCTCTCTCGCACGTGCGGCCTAAGCCCCTGCACGTGCGACTCTGCCCTCCAGCCAGGAAATTTTTCCAGTTTCAGCCAAAGGCATTTTGGGTCCAACCTCGCACCATCCGAACAAGTGAAACTCGAGATAGAAATAAATAAGAACGATAGATCTTTGGGAGAAAGTTTTCAAAAACAACTAACCTAATAGTCAACAAGAACACGCATTGAAACCCGACATTCTAACGGAAGTAAATCCAACATAACTCCAAGAGAACATAACGAATGACGGGATCATTCATCATTTTTATAAGTACGATGTGCATGAACAATGCTTGTGACAAAACATTCACATTTTTATATAATCATAAAGTACCAAGTTCATATCTTATTCCATTTTCCTATAATTCATTTCAATTCATGAGCCAATTTCATTATTTTTCAACAACCCAACTGAGACTACAACTCAGTGGTTATCTAATCAACACAATTACCATACAAACGCTTCAATCTGCCATTTTATGGAAATTTTGTCCGCGGGATCGGCACCCATGTATATGCGCGGTTTCGGGACTTTCACCCAGGACACTCCGGCCAACTTAATTTCAATGGAGTCCATCCCCTATCTCCTCCCAAACATGGAGTACATCCCCTTTCTCCGTCCAAACATCATACACATATAATGTATTTAAGACATAGTCATATTCAATGACAACCAACAATAGATTAGTTTTAATTCACCTAATCCACATGCAATTTCTACAACAATCATAGCTATCCTCAACCGATAGCCCAATACAGTTATTTTAAACAGATATTCAATCTCAAGACAGATAATTTATTCAAAATTTCCAAAGGCATGAGGTAATACATATCCAACTCCACCATCTATTTCAATATTCGTCCAATTTCATATTTACAACAGTAATTTCCTTTATTTATACAAAATAAATATTTGAATCATTTTAGGGCAAACTCTTTTTTTTTTTTTCTTCTTCCAAACATCAACCCAAGGCCAAAATCAACTATTTTGTAACCATACCACCTTAGATTTAACCTCATAATCATTTCCACAACATACACTTAGAAGCCCCTCTTTTGATTTTACAACCCAAACCCTAGGTTTGTCCATGATACACCCAAAGCCCACCATTGTTACACAATCATCAAATAACTAAGTTAAAAACAATATGAAAGTGTAGAAAATCCCTACCTCAAGCTTAGAAGACCAAAGCAACAAAGGAGAAACTTCATAGACGTTGAAACCAACTTCTACTCAGATCAAAACGGAGATCTTGAGGTGCTCTACCTTTTTCTCAAAGGCACCAGGGTGCAGATCCCAATGGATCTAGGTGAAATAGTAGAGATAAGATGAGTTTTAGAGAGAGAAACTAAAAATCTAGGTTTTTGGAAAGTTTTAGAGAGAGAGAGAGGAATGAAAAAGTGATATAAAATGTCATTTTCGCGATCTGTTATTCATGCAGTCCGCTCGAGCGTTAGACAAATTATTCAGCTCAAGCGCAAGAAGTGACGCTCGAGTGCAGAATACACACTTTCAGAAGTTTTGAAGACAAAGGACACCGCTCGAGCTCAATATTGGCCGCTCGAGCGTCCACCCGCTCGAGTGTAGGAAACGCCGCTCAAGCATAGAATACACTCATCCAGTATTTCCAAGTCTGCAAAAATACTGAGAGTTTGCAAAGCCCGCTCGAGCGGAGGAGCAAAAATCTAGGCAACAAAGGTTTGGAAAAACAAGCAACCAACATGTTCCAAACACACAACTACAATCCAATAACCAAATCTAAGGAGGAATAAGGGGGAAAACGACAATGAACAACATACAGAAACTATAAGCATGAGTCCGGAATCCAACAAAAGTCAGGTCAAAATCGGAATCGCTATATTATTTCTTTCTACAAGAAATGTATATACTAAATGATTTAAATTTTTTTTTTCAACAAAATAATTTTTTTAAACTAATGTACTGATTTATCAGTCGGTTAGAGGCTTTTCTGAATTGGGCATCTCGCAGGTGAGGTTGGTGTAGGAAATGTTTTGCCCAACACTGATTCATTAATTATGGCTCACCCACTCTGATTGTGATATGTTGCCCCTATAGGAAAGGCCAGGAGCGGTTTGAATGAATGATAAAATGATAAAATTATATGAAAAAAATGTAATTTAAGTAGGTGTTGGGAAAGTTGATTTATTGACTAAAAAAATCACCTCTTTTTTTAAATTTTATCTTTATACGTTTAAATTCAAATAAAAGTTTCAACCAAACACCATTAAATGACTTTTAAAACCAATAAAATTTTCTGTTAATTAATATTAGTTTTCTATTGACTTTTAAAATGATTATTTCTTTCTACAAGAAATGTATATACTAAATGATTTTAATTTTTTTTTAACAAAATAATTTTTTTCAACTAATGTACTAATTTATTAGTCGGTTGGAGGCTTTCCTGAATTGGGCATCTCGCAAGTGAGGTTGGTGTAGGAAATGTTTTGCCCAACACTGATTCATTAATTATGACTCACCCACTCTGCTTGTGATATGTTGCCCCTATAGGAAAGGCCAGGAATGGTTTGAATGAATGATAAAATGATAAAATAATATTAAAAAAAATGTAATTTAAGTAGATGTTGGGAAACTTGATTTATCGACTAAAAAAATCATCTCTTTTTTTAAATTTTATCTTTAGATTGTTAAATTCAAATAAAAGTTTCAACCAAACACCATTAAATGACTTTTAATGTAACGCCCCAAGAAAATACACAATAAAAGTACACTAACCACCACTCCTACAGTAAGCCGAAATAAATCTCTGATGCTTGCATGCATAAACATAAGAGATTTACAAAATAGTTCCACATTCGAATATACATTCAACAACTTTAGTACATGAATCTATACCATGTAAGACATCTAGCCAAACATAAATAAATGCCCTCAAGGGCTACAAAGTCCAAGGCTTAAGCCCGATTATACAAAATGGTTGCTCAAACCCATACAAATATAGCCATTGGCTTACAAAAATATAATCACAACAAAAGAAGAGCCTTGTGCTCTCAACATACACATCCAAGCCCTTAATTCGGCGGAATCACCACATCTTTACCTGCACAACATCCCATAGGGGTGAGCACAAAGCTCAGTAGAAACTTCTTAAGAAAGTATATACATTTTATACAAACCTCATGAAATGAAACGCGCATGCCATGCTATGATGTTTAAAAGAAAGTTGCATTTTCATCTTTTTGAAAGCCACTATGCACAACAAAATCTTGAGATTTCAACAATCCATAAATTTTAAAATCAAGTTCAAGGGGCGGTAAATACGACTCATGTAATCCCTAGGTTGGTGTCTACAAGTAGGCATAACTAGCACTACCAAAACCCCCACTTTACCGGTAGCTAACCGGAAGACATGTGGTACCTCCTTCACGCGTGTTTTTAGTCTTTCACCCTGGACACTAAGGCCAACTTAATCAATTTCATCTACACCCGCTATCTGGACTTACCAACGCATTTACCCTACAACATCTCAATGAAATCTCATTTCATAAACATTTCCCTTTTTAAAATGCAAATAAATTTTCAATTTCTCAATTCGAAAAATCGTAATAACCAAATGAATTGAAACAACAATGCAAAATATACAATACATCCTAATATCCTTCCATTTTCCATTCTTTCCAAACAATTTTTCCATTGTGATCACGATTTCCACTTCTCTTTCCAATGCAATTTCATTAGATAAACATATAATCATAAATCTCTATCGAGGAATAACAACATTTCCACATTCCAAGCATCTTCATCAACTTTATCATTTCATGACCATATTAACATTTTGAATAACACATTTCGAAAACCAATCATTTCATACATTCCATGGGATTTTTCATATATATACACACAATAATAAGAATTTCCCAATCATCCATTCATTTTAACACTTTATAGAGCAAAGACTATTGGTTTGTTTGGTTGTATATTTTGAAAGTAGTTTTGGAGTTTGGGAGTTTGGGATGATTTGATATTTTGTTGTAATTGAGTAGATGTGTGTGAGAGAAAAAGTGATTGAGAAGGAGAGAGGAGAGAGAAAAAGTGATTGATTGATGTGTAAGAGAGAGAAAGTAATTTTGGAAATTTTTTGAGAAAAATCTCAAACCAAACAATTTTTTGGAAATTTTTTTCTAAAACTCAAACCAAACATACCCTATAAGTTTTCAGTAAAAAAAAAAAAACCCAACTTTCTAGGTTTTCACCAAACTAGACATTTCCTCATCTTTTGAAAGAAAATTCTCTCCAAAGAATCTTTTCTTACAATGTAGTTCATGTTCTCAAGAAATTTAAATAAAAAAATAAAAAAAGGTGTAAACCAACTTTTAAAATTTTCAACACACATGAGCCAAAATCAAAGTTTCTATGCTTCCCAAAAGAGTTCCAAATCAACATAATCTTGCAAATATATATATATAGCTCTAAGAAAATCCCTACCTCAAGTCTGAAGAAGAAATGAGATGAAACCTCCCAAAATCAAAAGTGTTGAAACTTGATCTCCACTGCACAAAATGTAGCTCTCGAGAAGTTCTCCCACTTTGATAAAGGAACTAGGGTCAAAATGTTTATGGATTTGGAGAAATCAATGATTTTGTGAGGTTTGGTGTAGGAAAAGTAGAGAGGAGGAGAAATGTGTGTTTAGAGAGAGAGATGACAGAAAAGTGATATACACTCAGCCCAAGAAGAAGAAAAAAAGCAAATTTTTCAGACTCAGCTTTATTCCGCACGTGCGACACCCCCATCCGCACGTATGGCTCTCACCCCTGCACGTGCGGCACTTTCTTCCGCACCTCCTTTCGCACGAGCATCTAATGTAGTAGCCAACCCAGAATTTCCCTCCTCACCGCACGTGCGGCTCCACTTTCGGCACGTGTGGCCCCTCTTCCGGCACATGCGGCCCCTCTTCCGCACGTGTAGCCGAAGCCCCCGCACGTACGGCCCTACCTCCCAGTCAGAATTCTACCAGCAGCCCTGAAAAAATTTCCAGATCCAACCTCAAGCCTCCTGAAATATGTGGAACTCGACACCGAAATAAATAAGAATGTGAAACTTGAGATGAGTTTTCAAAAACAACGAACCCAAACAGTTGACAAGACTTAAATTAAACTCGACACTCTAACAAGAGTAAACCCAACAATAACCAAAGAAGAACGAGACAGTACGTACCCAGTCATCACAACCTCCCCACCATAGAAAATTTTGTCCCCGAAATTAAATTAAACTAATCAAAAAAAAGGGGCTTTGAGCGATCAAAACCACGCTATCATAATCTCAAATTGCAAAATCAATTCTCAACCAAAATTCACCATTACCATAATGGTTTTCCAAGTGCCTTAGTCACAATGTTAACAAACAACGGTTCGTGATACCACATAAGCATGAAACTTTCCAACAATAATAATGGCAATCTATAGTAATCTCATGCTTAAAATAACAATACACCTAACAACAAGTGGTTAACAATTTAATACATTTCCCTCAAACACTAGGGAATATTACAAATTAAAATAACTAAGCATTTTCAAACAAATCCGGATACTTGGAGCGGACCTCCGCCTCCCGTTCCCAAGTCGCTTCCTTAACCCCATGGTGCCTCCACAACACCTTTACCAACGGTATAGTCTTTCCCCTCAACACTTGTTCCCGGGTGTCTAAAATTTGCACCGGTCGCTCTTCGTAAGAGGTATCCTCATCTACCTCCAATTCAACCCAATCTAAGACATGAGAAGGGTCGGGTTCATACTTCCTAAGCATGGATACATGAAACACATTGTGAACCCCCAAAAGTTGTGGCGGTAAGGCTAACAACCGGTATGCTACTTCCTCAATTCATTCCAAGATCTCAAAAGGCCCAATGAACCTTGGAGGCAATTTACCCTCTTGCCAAATCTCACCAAACCCCGCCTAGGTGAGATCTTAAGGAACACGTGGTCACTAACCTCAAAGGATAAAGGTCGTCTCCTCTTGTCGGCATTACTTTTCTGTCGGCTTTGGGCCTTAGCTAACCTCTTCCGAATGAGAGTAACTTTCTCGGTTGTCTCTCTAACAATTTTTGGTCCCAACAATGCTACATCACTCACCTCGTCCCAACAAACCGATGATCTACAAGGTCGGCCATACAAGGCCTCAAATGGTGTAATTTCAATGTTAGCTTGATAACTATTGTTATAGGAAAACTCGATCAATGGTAGGTGTCTCTCCCAAGACCCTTTGAAATCAAAGATGTAAGCTCTAAGCATGTCCTCCAAAATCTGAATGGTACGCTCCAACTGCCCATCGGTTTGAGGGTGGTAAGCGATGCTAAAAGTCAACTTAGTTCCCAACGCCTCTTGAAGGCTTTGCCACAATCGGGCAAAAAAACAAGGATCTCTATCTGATACAATGGTCACAGGGACCCCATGAAGTCGAACTATTTCTCTATTGTACAACTCTGCCAAATGCTAGACTGAGTCACTGGTGCACATCAGAATGAAATGTGTAGACTTAGTCAACCTATCAACAATCACCCAAATGGCATCATTGCCTCAGTGTGTTCTAGGAAGCCCAACTACAAAATCCATGGTAACATGCTCTCATTTCCACTCGACCATCGGTAGGGGTTGTAGCAAACCCGCTGGGTTTTGGTGTTCGGCCTTCACTTGTTGACAAGTAAGGCACTTCGATACAAATAAGGCGACATCCCGCTTCATACCCCTCCACCAAAACTGGAGACTAAGATCATGATACATTTTGGTGCCTCCCGGATCTACCGCAAGGCGTGAGTGATGGAACTCTCGAAGTACTTCTTCTCTACAAGATTCCGGTACAAACAAATGGTCTAGATAACGTACACTCAGATCCGAGTGAATGTTCAAACCCTTCTCTTCCTTCCCGTTGGAGATTCTATCACGGATTGACTCCACCTCACGGTCCCCTTGCTGTGCCTCTAAGACCTTACTAATCATGGTAGGTTGAGCAATCAAAGTAAACAAGGTAGCACTCTCGCTGGACTGACCCAAATGCAAATCAAACTTGCCAATATCGCCTAGCATATCCCATTCTCGAATTGCCACACTTGCCAAACCACTCACAAATTTTTGACTCAAGGCATCGACCACTACATTGGCCTTCCTCGGATGATAGTGTAATTCAAAATCGTAATCCTCTATAAACTCCATCCACCTCTGTTGGCGTAAATTCAAGTCTTTTTGGGAAAACAAATACTTTTGGCTCTTATTATAGCGTTTCTGGTTTAGACCCGACCCATTTTGTATTTTGGACTCGAATTTCGTAGCCTTGTATGGTTGTTCATGTCTCTTCTCTCTTGTTCTTTCTTAAATATGGTTATTGGATTGTAGTTGTATGTTTGGAATAGGTTAGTTGCTTGATTTTCCAAACCTTTGTTGCCTAGATTTTTGCTCCTCTGCTCGAGCAACCATTCTTGCGCTCAAGCGGGCTTTGCAAACTCTCAGTATTTTTGCAGACCTACCAATACTGGAAGAGTGTATTCTATGCTCAAACGGCGTTTTCTACGCTCGAGTGGCCAATCTTGAGCTCCAGGGATGTCCTTCATTTGTAAAATTTCTGAAAGTGTGTATTCTACGCTCGAGCGTCACTTCTTGAGCTCGAGCGGACTGCGTGTATATCAGTTTGTGAAGACAACTTTTTGGTTCACTTTTTCACTCATTTCTCTCTCTCTAAAACTCTCCAAAACCCTAGATCTTGAGTTTCTCTCTCTAAAACTCATCTTCTTTCTACTATTTCACCTAGATCAATTAGGATCTTTACCCTAGTGCCTTTGAGAAAAAGGTAGAGCGTCTCAAGATCTTCATTTTGATCCGAACAAAATTAGGTTTGAGCATCTTTGGAGTTTCATCCTTGCCTTGCTCATCTTCTCTCTTTGAGGTAGGGATTTTCTACACTTTCTTATGGTTTTTAACTTAGTTATTTGGTGATTGTGTGACAATGGTGAGCTTTGGGTGTATTATGGACAAACGTAGGGTTTGGGTTGTAAAATCAAAAGAGGAGTTTCTAAGTGTATATTGTGGAAATGGTTATGAGGTTAAATATAAGGTCGTATGGTTACAAAATAGTTGATTTTGGCATTTGGGTTGATATTTGGGAAAAGGGAGTTTGCCCTAAAATGATTCAAATATTTATTTTGTATAAATAAATGAAATGAGTGTTGTAAGTTTGAAATTGGACAAATATTGAAATAAATGGAGGAGTTGGTTATATATTACCTCACACCTTTGGAAATTTTGAATAAATTATATGTCTTGAGATTGAATATCTATTTAGAAATAACTATATTAGGCTATCTGTGGAGGATAGCTATGATTGTTGAAGAAATTGCTTAAGGATTAGGTGAATTAAAACTAATCTATTGTTAGTTGTCATTGAATATGACTATTTTTAAATACATTGCTTATGTATGATATTGGGAGGAGAAAGGGAATGTACTCCATGTTTGGGAGGAGATAGGGGATGGACTAAATTGAAATTAAGTTGACCGGAGTGTCCTGGGTGAAAGTCCCGAAATCACGAGTATACATGGGTGCCGATCCCGATGAAATTTCTATAAAATGGTAGATTGAAGTGTTTGTGTTGTAATTGTGTTAATTGGAAAACCACTGAGTTGTAGTCTCAATTGGGTTGTTGAAAGATAGTGAGATTGGCTCATGAATTGAAATGAATCAAATGAAAATGGATTAAGATATGAACTTGGTACTTTATGATTATATAAAATGTGAATGTTTTGTCACAAGCATTGTATATGCACATTGCACTTATATCTTTGTTAAATCTTATATATTGTGCTAGATTATTCCTACTGGGTTTTGGCTCACCCTATTTGAGAAAAACCATTTTCAGGTGTTGGTGATATGCCTCCGCTATGGCAATAGTTTAAAGGGACATTTGGGAGCAAGAGCTTCTTTCTTTTGTTGTATTTTTTTGCATAGCCAAGGGCTTAAACTGTATTGAGCTAGGCTCACTTTTGTTGTAACCAAGCAATAACTTGGAAAGATGTAAGCCTATAGGGCATATGATTACCTGTTTAGTTTTCAATTCTTTTATCACTATAACACATGCTGTAGATTCAGGATGAACAGTTTGTGAATGTATATCACATGTGTTATCTTTTGTATACGGACTCTGATGAATGAAAGTATATTATCTCCATTATTTTTTCGCTTATGGGTTGAATTCATTGTATTATTTTGGGGGCGTTACAACTTGGTATCAGAGCGTACCAGGTTTGAATACTTTGGGTACGTGGGAAGTGGTTATTACCACAATGGGTTTGTCTCGCTTAGCTGAGACGTTAGTATATATTGTATGCTTATGTGATAACATGCTTATGTGATTATATGGGTATGGGATTTAATTTCTAGGATGTTGGTCGAGTTTGCAGGTTTCTAGGAGTCCTATTGGAAAGGCACCTGATCACTGTCATTTCTAATTGGAACTCTGGCAATGCTGCGGGACGGTCACTATCCGAAAATGAAATTCGTATGTGTTTATGTGACTACGTGCTTAGATGGAGTGAATTACTATTGTCCAATGTATTAGGACACGAGTGAGTTAGCTTTGGCACATTTGTGAATGTGCTAATCTCTTGTGTTACCTTCATTAGGATGTTAGGACGTTGTGGTAGTTGGAGTGGTAGGCCTAGAAGGTATGAGATGCCTTTACCAGACGATATTCTGGCATAGGAAGAAGGAGTTGGTCAGGCCAATGTGACCGAACCAGTGACATTGGAGATTGATAAAGGTTCGGTAATTATAAAATGGATTAAAAGATCCAGGCGTTACAACTTGGTATCAGAGCTAACCAGGTTTGAATACCTTGGGCTCATGGGAAGTGACACTTGTCACAATAGGTTTACCAAGCTAGAATGGGACGTTTATGTCCTTTGTATGACATGTGTGTGCTTATATGACTATGCGGGTATGGGACTAAACTCGTAAGATGAAGTTTGTACCTATGAATTTCTTAGGAGTCTTAATAGGAGGGCACCTAATCAATGCCATTCTAACTCAAATTCTTTGAATGTTTGTAGGGCAAATTGACATCTTAGGAGGATAATTCGTATGTGCTTTATGTGATTATGTGCTTATGTGGTTGTTTGAAGTAGGTGGTGAGTTGAACCTTTTGTGGGGTTTATAGTGGGTTGAGAGTGATTTAGTGAGGCATGAGGTGCTCTAGGACTTTATGGGTGGCGTGGTTGGTTTTGGAGTGGGTGTCCTTGCGGCAGATTGTCGCAATAGGTTTGTTTAGGGTAAACCTAATGTAATGGTAAGATGTAGTATGGAGACATATCCAAAAGAGGAGTATCCCTGCTAGTAACTAAGTTAAAAGTTTTATGTTAACTTTATTTCATCCTAGGTATAAAGAAACTTAGGGTTATCAATGTGTTAGGCCTAGAATTATTGTTTAACTTGGGCATAGACTTGTACCTTAATTGTAGGAAATGATAGCGGAACTTGTAATATGTGTTTGGTTGTTCTTTAAAAGGGGGATGTTGATCTCCTGTCTCAGTTCTTTTGGTTGTGTGTTTGGTAGGTGATGTGTTTTGAACACCTTACGTTATGTTTTCAGGAGTAGTGTGGGGAACTTTTTTTTTTCCGAAGTTATAGGATCCTAATTGATGTGTCTAGATGTTGGGGGTGTGTACCTCATTTCGGTTTGAGATATGAGATGTTTTGGAATGGTCAACTGAGCATCCAACCCATGGTTGGTACTGTGATCTATACATAGTGTCGTGGTAGTTCTGTGTATGTTGGTAGAAGTTGGGGATGTGATCGTCCATCGGGGTGTGCCATTGACCTTGGCTCATGAAGTGTCATAGGTTGGTTGAGATGATAGTCGGTGATGGCGTATTGTGGCTTGAATGGTTAGGAGAATTAAATGCTCCTTTTCGTAATTCCTTGGCGTTGGGATAGTATGACTTTCTAAGTTTACAGGTGGTGTGAGGGTTTCTAGGTGATTGTTCGGTAAATGTTAGAAAATCAATGAGTTGGCCATGGAAATGGTATTTTTGTTAGTTACTAGTGTAACATGTGTTGGTATAGTATGTTGAATTGAGGTTTGACCTTATCAGTCACTGAAAAGGTTGAGGTTATGTGTTTAACTATGATAAGGTTAGGTGGCTACGTGGTAGCGGCAGTTTTGTAGTAGGGTAAACCCTCGTGAGTTGGCTTGGAGTGGTAGCATTCAAAGAAATAATCGTGTGTACTTGGTTATTGTGCACCCGTTCTCGATTATAAAAGAACTCGTGGAACGTAGCATTGAGTCTTATATCGGAATAAACCACTTGGGGGTTAATAGTAAGGTGTGATGCATGACGGTGTTGGAATGCATTTTGTGGGATGATATATAGAGGGGGATTGGTCATGGGACTATCCCAGGGGGTTGCCTTGGCTTTGGGCAATAGCATGTTTGACTTATTGCTATGTGGTTTAAAGTTGATAGTGTTGAGTCACATTCATTGTACGTGTTTATTTATTATTGACCTTGTATAAAATCCGTGGTGGTGGGACGATTTCTTTTGAGGTTTCGATGTGTGGAACTCTGAAGGGTATAGTAATGTTGTGTGGAGTGGGTTTGTGCGAGGAGTGAGTTGTTGTGACCCTATTAGTCTTTGTACATGATGCGAGATGTTTAATGGCCAAGGAATATGTGTGAATTGACCTGAGGGTGTGAGTTGTATACTTCGACCTTTAGAAGTCCAACTCAGACTCATGTGTGATGTGAGGATGTGTTTGCCATATAGGCACATGGGTGGTGATAGTTTGGGAACATGAGTGGTACGGTTTGGTCTAAGGAGTCCGGTATAGGTTCAAGGAACGTATTGTGTTGTGCAATTATTGGTAGATGATTGTCTTTACATGGTGTGTTAGTATTGTTGTGGTGTTAGGAAAGGGTGACTGGAAGTCACTTGAGAACTTATCTTAAGCCTAGAAATAAGTCGTGTGAATGAGAATTGTTTGCTTGGTGTATATGTTCCTTACGAAAATGACAAATTATGCAATTTGTTGGATGACAAGGTGGTTAAAAAAATATTACGAGTAGTCGATGGATTGTAATGGTAGTGGTGAGGGAAGTGATCTCCCAAGTTCATAAGTAAAGTTTGTTTTATTTAACCTTATCGTTATTGTTTCGAATGGTTGTTATTTGTATTATTGTGATTGGGTTGTGGCATCACCGTAATGGTAATGAGATTGTTGGTTGGGCAACAACTAGGGGTTTCATTGGTTGAAGTGCTTTGATAAAAGAGTGAAAATGAAATTTCCTATCGATTGGGATTTGTTTTTGTCGGAATTGAAATTTATTGTTGGGAATATGCCAAAGAGTAAAAGAGGAATAGTTTTGTAGAAATGTATCGAGCCATATGATATGAATAACCCTTAAACATTTTCAAAAAAACAAATTCTTCTAATCGTGAATCTAAACACTTTTTATAAAATTTTTACACAAAAGAATAGATTCTTTATATTCTTGTAGTAAGAAATATTTTTGAAGGTGTTATTGACTCTTAAATATTTCAAAAACTCAGTCGTGAAATAGGTAGCCGTTAGTTGCCAGCCAGATTGTAAGTGCTCAGAGTGGTTTGGCTAGTGTGGAGTCTTGTGTTAGTAGTTGTAAAGCTTGTGTGGAGCTTGCCTTGAGTTAGTGGAACTCCATGGGTTGGAGTAACGTGTTGTGAACTCATCGTTTTGCATATGCATTATGCCTCGTATGGGTGATAATTTATATAACGATTATGATGGAATGGAATTTCAAGATGGTGAAATTTCTTGTGCTTTTGTTGTGTTAGTAGTACTGTTGTTATTTTTATTAATTAATTGTTATTATAGAAATGTTGCATATGTGTTTGTTATGGCATCACGATAAGAGTGATGGGTGTTGTTAGGTGACGAATGAGGTTCACCGGTTGTTATGTTGAACATAAATTTGGAAAATAAATTTTTCCTTGTGTTGTGGCCTTAGATGGCTTTGTTAAGCGGAAATGTTGTGGATTTAATCTAAATTGTAACAAGGGATTTCACTAAATAGTTTTGTGCAACTTAATTGTGGATGATTATGTGGTCCGATTGATACTTTTGCTTTCGAAAAATGTTTACAAAACTTTTGAGTTTTGCCTGAAAAGCAGGAAATCTATTTGGGTGGTAGACGGTGCAAGTTTGAACACCTTTGAGAAATGTTTTATATATGAGAGAATGATTTTCAAAGAATTGAGAAAATGAGGAAATTTTCTTTTCACAAAGTTGTATTGTTAATTCTTGTACCTTTCATGGGTGGGTTGTGTAGTAACTTTACTTAGATTGCTAGTCATGGATCTATGTGTTTGGTTTTGTGGGACGATTGGCGTTGTCGGGGGCTTGTCATGCCGGAATGTGGTCTTTTGACCGTGTGTAGACCGCCCGAACTTCCTCCGCGAGCCCCCCTTTCGGAGAGGGCGCGAATTGGGTTCTAACTACTATAGTTCGGACTCCTGTCACAGTTCTGAATCTAATCTCACAAATTGCAATGTAAGACTGATAAATCATCAAAGAGTCCAAATCCGACAAATCGTTTTGGAAAATCGATTTTAATCAAAAAGCGCTAAACATGGACTGCTTTGCTAGATTTCAGAGTCGCCATCTAAATATTTTATTTTGGGAAATTTAGGAAACCCTGACTCGTGCCAAAGGCCACGTGTCCGTCATCACCAAAGTTGCCTCGGCTCGGGAACTTGGGTACGAGAGGGGAAGGTCCTGAAATGAGCACCCCCGCTCACCCGATCAAAGATCGGCCTCTACTAACATGATATGTTGTTTTGTAAACCTCATGTGTTCTTGTTCCGATTATTAGCTTAACTTACTATGTGATGTGCACAACATACAAGTATAGACTAAATCACTCAATTTGGAACAAAACATCTCATGTTTGTCTTTCGAAAATGGTTTGAAGTTGCTACTCGCAAGTAGGCTAAAGCACGGATTTGCCACCCTCAAGTGGGCTTAAAACATGATTTGCCACTTCAAGTGGGCTTAAAACTCATATTTGATGAATTGTTCCAATTCAAGTAATGAAGCCTTCATCCACAGGCATTCATGCAGTTTAGCATTTAAGCAAATAGCCTCATGGTAAGCATGCTATCATGGCAACACTCACACACATGCAAGGATGCTAAAGCATAAACACCTACAGTGTACTCCAAGCCAAAACAGAGAACTAGTTAGAAATCATGCATGATCCTAGCTATGTTAAAATGCCTAATGCAACACATGCAAATATGCAACTAAATAGGCTCAGCTATCTAAGATGGCATATGAATGCAATACTTGATAACATGCTTTGAAACACGTATTCAAGTAAGTGTATTGAAATACAATGCAGTTTGAATGATGCGCCGAGCCCGGTGCATGCAAGAACAAATGAATGAATGTAAACACGCAAGCATAAGGTATACTATTTGAAATATGCCATAATCTAACCATCGAAAGTAGTTAAACAAAAGGGAGAAAGACATGGGATTAGAAGACATGCACACACGCACGCACCCTTATTACAACATTTGCCCTCTCGACAGAGGGTCCGAATGAAAGAGAGCTAACTAGCTACGCTAATTAAGCTAACTATTACAAACCAACTAATTAACTAACTATTCTAGCTAATTAATTACAACACAATTGAATAACTAGCTAAGCACATTAACTATTTAAGTACAGAACCAACGAATTAACCAGCTAAGCAAAACAGTTAAAAGGCCTCGGGGCGAGGGATGCATGCATGCTTGATCGGCTTCCTCCCGAAAATCCGTCGCCTTGCCACTGGTTGCCTCTGTTTGCATCCACCTTGACTCCTGAACACCGAACCAATCTCCAGGTTGTTTCTGCTCCAGAACCAGAATAACTTTGGACCACCTCTGAGCCTGAGAACTGTCGGCCACTTAAGGAGGCTGTAGGCCACTTAAAGTGGCCGGTAGGCTGCTTCCTATGGCCGGTCGGCCACTTGCTTCTGCACACTCTAATTTTACTACAAACATAGTACAAAAGGGGCAAAGTAAGGTATTTGCAGGGTATGTGTGTACAACTACCCTCCTTATCATTTCTCAAGCTCAAAGGAGTGTGGTACTCGACTCTCGGGCCACCAACCGAGCATGACATTGCACGATGGCCGAGAAGCCAAGTTTGTACAAATCAATGAATGCACAAATAACACACAAGACTCAAGAGGCCTACACCCTATCATGCACAATCAAGGGGGACGGTGACCAAGAAATGAGGTACGTTTCATCACTTTGAGTATGAAACGCCCCTCATTTCTCGTGTTTGGATTAATGTCCGATCCAAACACATGTAATGCAACACAAACATGTTATCTTGGCATGTTTTACTTTGATTCATTTTGTTTACTCGTTTTAGATTACCGATTAAGTCCTTTAACCGGTTAAGTCCAAAAGTGAGAAGTCCTCTAATTGGAAAGACGAACCAAGCCACAAGCTTCTTGAGCATGAAAGAAGCATCATGCCGTTGGTTAGTAGAAACCCTCAAGAGAAAGCTAAAACCATTAGGCATGAACGCCCCAATTTCGTGCTCAAACCAACAAAGGGCTTAAGACCACTTTCAAAGTGATACAACAAATGAAAGATGGCATGGAATGATATACATTTCAGCACTGAAATGGGATGCTAAAGACCTTAAGGCATGCAAACAATGCAAGCATAACGTGTTGAAGGCCAAAAACATCAAAGCTAGTAAAGAGTATTTCACAAGAGGCATGCAATACCAAGCTTAAATGACCAAAACAACCCCGGATAGAGGTTAAACATGCCAAAACAGTGGCCAAAATACGCTGAGATGATAGCATGAAAGGCAAGAAAATGATGCTTATGTAGTGGCTCATGAACAAGGCATAAAAGCACAACTCTCAAACATAATGAAGAAGTAACAAATGTGAGAGTGTGACTACACTATATGCACTGAAATCATGTGTGAAATAATGCCAAACCATATAAACAACACAAGCATAGCATCCTAAGGACCTTGAATCATTAGGCTAGTCAAGGCTTTTGCACTACAACCATGCACAACAAGTCCCATATGACCCAAACTACTCAAAACAGAGTTGAGGCATGCTAAATCAGTGGCAAAAAAATCATGCTAAAACATAGGCTCAAAAGGCAAGCAAAGCATGCTCATTCATTGGCTCGCAAACAAGGCATAGAGCATAACCCTCAAGAGCAATGAAAGAGTGATTTAAGTGAAGTATGGCAAAGATATAAGCTCTGAAATTACATACCAAATGATGCCATATCATGCACACATCACAAATATAGCATGCTAAGGGCCTCAAAACACAAGACTAGCAAAGCTAATTACACTATAGCCCTACAAGGCAAGCCATACATGACCAAGACCACTCAAAAAAGTCCTAAAGCATGCTAAAAAAATGCCAAAAACATGTTGGAGTGTAGCCAAAACAAGCTAGAATGGTAAGCCAAATCACCAAGTACACTAGGTTAATGAGCATGATTGCACTACAAGTGCAAAAACCAAGCAAGAGGTGACCCAACCAACCAAAATCAAAGTTAAAGCATGTCAAATAATGGCCAAAAACATGCTGGAGTGGAGCCAATACATGCTAGAATTATAGGCTAAGACATGAAGCATGTTAGGCTAGCAAGTAGGATTACACTACAAGTGTATGAAGCATGCAAGAGGTGACCAAACCAGCCAAAATCAGAGTTATAACATGCTAAAATAAGACCAAAAACATGTTAATATGGAGCCCCAAAAGGGTAGAAAAACATGTTCATTTGATAGGCCAACAACACATGCTATCAAGACAAGAGGATGGGGGATTACCCCCTCTTATTTGGGACCTCAAAACAAGTTTTCTACCAAATGAAACGAATGAAATGAATAACATGTAATTTTGAGATGTTGTGTTTGCTTATGTGTTTGCAGGTTGAACTGTTGAGGTGTATCATATGATCAAGCACTATAAGTACCATTACTGTAAAGATATGTTCATATGAAATATATTTGAAATGCTATTTGATATGTTATGTTTTTGAAATGTTATTTTGTTAATGTGAACGAATATCCTATTTCAAATCTACTATGGCATCCAAAGAATGGTCCCAAGTCATAGGGGACAGCATGTTAATGTAGATCCATGACATATAAGTGATTACGAGATCTCTCAAAGTGGTAATGTGTTTAATCGGCATCTGGAACTGATTACTCTAGTCGGAAGACGTTATGATATGTTCTGCTGGATGTACCATTATTATGTTTTGATATGAGAATATTCGTGATATGATTTGTTTCACGGATATGATACATTTAGAATTCGTTCACTAACCTCTTTACTTAAATGTTATTCATTGGGCTTTGGCTCCCTGTGTGTATATATATATATAGGTGGGCGTCAAGAAAAGCAAGCCCAAAATGAATCCTTTAGTCAAGCCACCGTTTAAAGCCTTTGGAGTTTGTTTTGGTGCCTCCGAGTTAAGGCTAGGTCTAGAACTGTTGTCAAGTTTTTGATCATGATGTTGATATTTTGATATATGTGTATATGTAGATAAATGTTTTTGTACAAGATGTGATATATGTAATACAAGGTGGGTTAATTAACGTTATGTGCATGTGTTATTTCATATAGAATCACAACTCATTGGACTACTTGTTATATATATTTTTATATTAAGCTTCCGCTAGTCCCGATTACTTTGTTTTGTATAAGAAGGCCTTTAATAATCTCGGATTACTGACCGGTTACAACGCTAAACCTACAGGAGCGGGTTTGGATTGTGACACAACGTATTTTGGGGTTACACATAATTATATCAAATGTTTTTATACCTTGTTAAATGTATTCTCTATTAGGCATTAGCTCATTCCTATCATATTTCAGGTTGTGATGATGTGCCTCCACTTAGCTAGGAATTTGTGGAGATCTTGATGGAGCATGGAAGCTTGTTTTGGACGTTTTATGTGATTACAGCCATCGGGCTTACGTGTTTGGTATAGAATTCTACCTACGTGTAATCAAGGCCCTAGCCTTGAAAGTTGTAAGCCCTCTTTGGGCATTTGGTCATATCTCTTTTATTTCTTGAACTATAATGTACGATTATTGCGATTGTTAATGTTGTAAAATTAAATATAACTTTTATAAGAAAGATAAACACTAGACTTGTGTAATGGTTGTACTCTGAGTTATTTTCTATAATCCTTCGTTATATTTTGAAATTGGAGATTGATAAAGGTTCGGTAATTATAAAATGGATTAAAAGATTGGGGCGTTACAACTCATATAATAAAGGGACAGTTATATGTAACTTAGAAACGTAAACTTGTCTTTTTATCACAAAGTCAAATTTTGAACGCTATGTTTTTAGTTTCTTGTAAAAATAAAAAATTAAAAAAAATTAAAAATTAAAAAAAAAAATTTATTATTCTATATGTAAAGTCGACCCTGAGGCAAAGCGAAGGAGACGACTGCCTTAAGATCCTGAATTTTGACAAAATAAGGGGCCCTTGAGGAAAATCGAAGGAAGCCAACCCTAACTGCCTTGCTTCTGAGTGCATAAATACAATGAAGATATCTTGCCAACATTAGGATGCAAAGCTTGCGCTAGGAAAATGGCTTGTGTAATCATCATGGTGCAAGTTGTACTAAAGGCATAGCTATTGTGATCCCTCCAGATTGCCCATAGAATGGAAATTGATTGTGCGAGAATTTCTTCCTCTAGTACATTCATCATCCAACCCCAAAACCAATCCCTAAAACCCTATGGTTCTCCACAAGTAAAGTCAAGGTCTGTATATGACTGACACAATCTGAGGGGTAAGTAACTCAACTCGCCAGTTGTGGGTTTAGTTATCTATGAAATGGGACAAAGATAAAGAGTTGAAATACACAGATAGTCCCTTCCCACGTAGGGGAGTGTCTACAGCTGGTATCCATTGATCTTCTAAAGGATTAATCAATTCAACTAATTTCTATTAATGGCTCATGGCAAGTAGAAGGAAATATTGTAGGAATTGCATGGACTAGACAAAACCACCTTTAATGCATTTCCGTTCTCACGGATTGTCAAATTTTGGCGGACATATTCAAAGGCAATCGTGAACCTTTTAGGAAATTCGTATTATGAGTCAATCCTTTAATTTTTATGCATTTGTAAAGTTAGTCATTTTGTAATTTAACTAGGTCATGATCATGCTAAACGTACAAACGGTTATTTTAATATTTAACGTGCGTTTATTTTATTCCTAAAAATAAAAAATAAAAAATAAATAAAAGCCCAGCCCTTAGATTTGCTTCTTTTTTTTTTTTCTTCCCTTATTGTAAACTAGATTTTGTTAAATTATAAACTAATAAAATTATATTTTTGCAATATTTTTTGTACATGTCTTGATTTATGTAAATAAATTATATTGATATAATTTAAAATTTAGAGAAAATATAATAAATATTATAATTTTAACATAATTACATTATTATTATTTTTTTAATAAGACTAAATAGACTGAAACCAAGTCTGAATATTAGGAATCAAATACCACTAAAACCAAGTCTGAATATTCCCTTAGATTGGAAACTCCAAATTTCGAGTAATCATGGATACAAACCACAAGCATTTTTGTTGTTGATCGGCTTGTGTCTCAATCAAGTAATGATGGTCTTTTTACTTTCTTCTTATTTTTTTCCTTCATTATTTCACTTTGTCAATTAAATTATATAGAGAAAATTGGCGAGAAATCTATTGTGACAATTATCTAAGGCATTAGGTTGAAAACATATTTTTTGTTGATGAGAGATCCATACTTGGTAAAATAGTTTGGTGAGAAATGCTAGAGAACTTTTTATTTTCAATTTTACCCTTTGACTTGTTTTTATTTGTCTGACTTTTTATTGACTATCTGTTTAAATTTATATATGTTTAAATATTTTTTATCTGTTCAAATTATTTTCTATCTGTTTAAATTTTTTATCTATCTATTCAAATTTTTTGTTTACATGTTGAATTTTTTTTAACCTATGTATTAAAGTTTAAAATTTATTTTTTCTATTGATTCAAATTCACACTATTTTCAAACTCCACCTCTTTTTCTCTCTCTATCTGTTTATCTCTTTCCTCTTTTCTCTCTCAATCTGTTGATTTTTTTAATCTATCTATTAATTTAGTAAGCTTATTTTATTCTATTTGTTCAAATTTGATCCTATCTGTTCAATTTTTTTCTTTTTATCTGTTTAAATTTGATCCTATATTTCATCTATTCAATTTTTTGTTTACATGTTGAATTTTTTTTAACCTATGTATTAAAGTTTTAAAATTTATTTTTTCTATTGATTCAAATTCACACTATTTTCAAACTCCACATCTTTTTCTCTCTCTATCTGTTTATCTCTTTCCTCTTTTCTCTCTCAATCTGTTGATTTTTTTTAATCTATCTATTAAATTTAGTAAGCTTATTTTTATTCTATTTGTTCAAATTTTGATCCTATCTGTTCAATTTTTTTCTTTTTATCTGTTTAAATTTTGATCCTATATTTTCATCTATTCAATTTTTTGACCTATCTGTTCAATTTTTGCATCAAACACAATATTATATGTTCTATTTAGATCAAACACAACATTTTTTTGTCCAAAACACAATAGATATACACACACAACCAAAGAGATAACCAAAACCACCACAATAATAATAAAAAAAAAAAAACCGTGACATTAGGCCTGGTTAGGTGCACTCTGTTCTATTTTATTTTTAATTTGATGGTTAAAAAGCAGAAATTAAAAAATCAATAATCAACTTAAATAAGTTCGTTTTATCTAATAAACAAAAATTAATAATTTTCAAAATAAAAAGTAAAGAAACATTAGGGTTCAAGTGCGATGGTACTATATTGGTTGGAGGAGTCGATCGGCGGTCTTCGGCAGTTTCAGGACTCAAAGAAGTTGTAACTCATTGGAAACCCCATGGAAATCTTTAGAGAGAGAGAGAGAGAGAGTTTAACACACAAAAAGAAAGTAGAGAAAAAAAAAGTTTGTTAGAGGACACGATGGGGAAAAAGAGAGAGAGAGAGAAGTTGATCGGCGGTCTCTGGATTTAGATATGCTCATATCTGAATCTACAACGGCGGTTATGGAGAGGTTGAGGCTAGGGTTTTGGTGAGAGAGTAGAGAAAGAGCAAATGAGTGTTAGCTCCCACCTTCATGCATGCAAACAGAGAGTCATGCAAAAATGGCGTACGGGAACTTCCATCTCAAGAGAATGAGGTCTGAGCTGGGCATCTCTCATTTCTCTTCACGTTGTTACCATTGTTGACACTCACACTCACCATTAAAGAATATAGAAATTGTGTGGGTTCTCTCTCTCTCTCTCTCTCATCTTTGTGTATAAATAGAGATGGGAGGCAGAGGATGTATCATCAAAAATTGAGAGATAGAGAGCTGTGAGTTAAGTGAGAATCCTTCTCCTCCTCTGTTTTTGTATTTGCTCTATTTTAGTGAAATTCTCGTTTATGTGCATTGGGCCGAACTACGTAAATATTGGTGTCTCGATTGTGTGTGATTGTTTCTTGTTTATTATTCTAGGTGTCCATGATCCTAACTAAGTGGTATCAGAGCCGATTTTGTGCGTTTTTGGAAAAACAGAGTGTCTTTTTCAAAAATTGCCCAGAAATCAAAGTGGTCGAAATCCACTTTTGATCACACCACCTTGAAGTTCTCGATGAGACGAGCACAGAGGTGAAAACAACGTCAAAAATGGAGGTCGGAGGCGGCCACACACGCCACGTACCACTGACGCCATGCTCACGCACTGGCGACTAGCCGTACGCGCCTCACGCGCGAACCCAATGGGGAAGACAGTCTGACGTCATCTGCTGATGTCATCTGAGCCGAGCCGGAGCCATTGACCGCGCCGCTGACCAAGCCGTTATTAATTGAGCCGCTGACCAAGCCACTCGCCAGCCAAGCCAAGCCAAGCCAAGCCGTTGACGTCGCGCTGACGTCAGCCAATCCAGAGGAATTATTTGGTGCATCTCACCTGCACCAGATTCTACTGATCTGAACCGTTCAACCTGTTTTGACTTGATCTGAGCCATTTTGAGTCCTTTTTTATGATCCAATAGTGTTTTCCAATTATTTGAAATATTCCAGACACATCCGTACGGTCAGATTTTGTAAATCAGCTTTCAAAAATTTTTAGTTTTTATTTTGGCAATTCGAAGTGCTTTTCCGGCTAATTTGACCAATCCGGACTCAACAGCGAAGCCTGATTTTCAAACAAAGATCATTTTCTGTAGAGACTAGTGTTGATAGAGGAATCAACGTCGACTTCAAGATCTATGATCAAGATGAATGCTTCTAACTATGCAATTTGGAAGCCCAGAATGGAGGATGTCTTGTACTGTCGAGATTTGTTTGACCCCATTGAGCTTAATGGAGTTAAACCAACAACAGAAACTGACAAAGACTGGAAATGGAAGAATCAAAAAGCCATTGGCCATATCAGACAATGGATCGATCACAATGTCTTCCACCATGTTGCATAGGAGACTGATGCCTATGCTCTCTGGACAAAGTTAGAAGGCATGTACCAATCGAAGACTGCTCGGAACAAAGCCCTCCTAATGAGAAGACTTCTAAATTTGATGCTGAAAGGCGGTATCTCTGTTGCTGAACACACCAGTAAGTTTCAAAATCTAGTGAACCAACTGGCAACTATCAAAATGGAATTAGATAATGAGATGCAAGCCCTACTACTGCTCAGTTCTTTGCCAGACAGTTGGGAGACGTTGGTGGTGTCCCTCAGCAACTCTGCACCAGAAGGAAAACTGACCATGAGCATGGTTACAGATGCACTATTCAGTGAAGAGGCAAGAAAGAAAGACATGGGTGGAGATCAATCTCATGCCCTCGTCATAGAAAATAAAGGTAGAGGCAGAGGCAAGGGAAGAAGCAAAAGCAGAGGACGAAGCAATGGAAGATATCAAAACAAAGGGAAATCCAGAGAAGGTACGCCGACCATGGTTCAAGTGTTACCATTGTAGCCAGGAGGGTCACATAAAGAAATATTGATATGCCTTGAAGGGAGAACAAAAACAAGGCAATAGACAACCAAAGCCGAAGATGGGAACACTGCAGTTACTGTCTCAGAGGATATTGCATTATTCTCTGTTAAAGAAGAAGAATGCCTCCATATGTCAGAAAACGACACCGAGTGGGTGGTAGATACAACAGCTTCCTACCACGCTACATCCCAAAAGGAGTTTTTCAGTACGTACCAAGCTGGAGATTTTGGTACAGTGAAGATGGATAACTCCAGTTTTTCGAAGATTGTGGGAATCGATGATGTTCGTATCCAAACCAAAGTTAGATGCACGATGGTGCTGAAAGATGTCAGGCATGTTCCCGATTTACGCATGAATCTTATCTCAGGGATAACCTTAGATCGACAAGGCTATGAGAACTACTTCCGCAAAGGCATATAGAAATTGAAAAGGGGATCTTTGGTGGTAGCCAGAGGACAGGCAATTGGCACACTGTACAAGACTCATGTGGAGGTGAATTCAGATAGCCTCAACGTAGCAGAAGATGAGGTGTTACCAAATTTGTGGCACAAAAGGCTAGGTCACATAAGTGAAAAAGGGTTGCAGATTCTGGCAAAGAAGTCTCTTATTTCCTTTGCCAAAGATGCAAAATTGAATCCTTGTGATAACTGCTTATTTGGGAAGCATCATAGAGTCACTTTCCACTCATCATCCAGAAGACAATCAGAGTTGCTGAGCAAAGTATACTTTGATGTATGCGGTCCCATAGAAGTGGAATCTTTGGGTGGCAGAAAATATTTTCTGACATTTATTGATGATGGATCATGGAAGGTATGGGTTTATGTCCTAAATACCAAAGCTGAGATGTTCCAGCATTTTCAGACATTCCATGCTATGGTGGAAATGGAGACCGGAAAAAAGCTGAAATGTCTTTCAACAGACAATGGAGGCGAGTACACATCAAAGCAGTTTGAAGCCTACGGTGCTACTCACGGCATCAGGCATGAGAATATTGTTCCTAGAACCCCACAACACAATGGTGTGGCCGAAAGAATGAACTGGACCATTGTGGAGAAGGTCAGATGTATGCTCAAAATGGCAAAGCTGCCAAAGCCATTTTGGGGAAAAGTTATTTGTGTTGCTTGCTATTTGATCAACAGATCGCCATCCGTTCCACTGAATTTTTAGATTCCAGAAGAAGTATGGTCTGAAAGGGAGATTTCTTACTCTCACTTAAGAGTGTTTGGGTGCAAAGCATTTGCACATGTATCCAAGGAGCACAGACAAAAGCTGGGTAATAAAGCCACTTCATGCATCTTTATTGGCTATGGAGATGAAGAATTTGGATACAGATTATAGGATCCGAAAAACAAAAAGGTTATTCAAAGCCGAGATGTGGTGTTTCAAGAAGGTCAGACCTTAGAAGACTTTGGGCAACCAGCCAAACCCAAAGTTGATGATGTTTTAGAAATTATTTCCAATCCTACACCATCACAGCATGCCACTGATGAAGAAGAGCTACCCCAACATGCAGTCAATGATGTAGAATTGCATGATGGATTTCCAGAAGAAGAAGATCCAGAAGTAGAGGGTGTTGAGCAGGGAGAGCCACAACCCCCTCTGCAAGAAATTGTTGGTCCACAGTTACGAAGATCAACAAGAGAGTCTAAGCCATCGTCAAAATATCCTGCTTCTGGGTATATTTTGCTTACTGATGAAGGGGAGCCAAAAAGTTTTCAAGAAGCTCAAAATCATAAGGAGAAGAGTAGCTGGCAGCAAGCTATGCAAGAAGAGATGCAGTCCTTGCAGAAAAACTAGACTTATGATTCGGTGAAACTTCCCCAGGGTTGAAATGCACTGAAGAACAAATGGGTTTTCAAGTTGAAGAAAGATGGCAGCGGGAAACTAGTCAAGTATAAGGCCTGATTGGTTTTCAAAGGTTTTGGGCAGAAAAAATGTATTGATTTTGATGAAATCTTCTCTCCAGTTGTAAAGATGACATCCAGTCGAGCAGTTTTGGGACTAGTGGCCAGTTTGAATTTAGAACTTGAACAGATGGATGTGAAAACGACATTTCTCCATAGTGATCTGAAGGAAGAAATTTACATGGAGCAGCCAGAAGGTCTTGAAGTCAAAGGGAAAGAAAACTTAGTCTGCAGATTGAAAAAGAGTCTTTACGGCCTCAAACAAGCGCCGAGACAGTGGTACAAGAAGTTTGACTCATTCATGGTAGGTCATGAGTACAAGAGAACTGCTGCAGACCAGTGTATTTATGTTAGGAAATTTCCCGGTGGAAACTTCATCATACTTCCGCTCTATGTTGATGACATGTTGATCGTTGGACAAGATGCCACAGCAATCAGATCACTGAAGAAGGAGTTATCACAGTCCTTTGACATGAAGGACCTAGGCCCTGCACAGCAAATTTTGGTCATGAAAATTATGTGTGATAGAAAAGCCAAGAAGTTGTGGTTGTCACAGGAGAAGTACGTTGAATGGGTGATTGAGAAGTTCAACATAAAAGATGTCAAGCCAGTCAGTACTCCACTGGCTAATCATTTCAAGCTGAGCAAGAGTTCTTGTCCCTTCTCTACAAAAGAAAGAGAAGAGATGGAGGCTATTCCCTACTCATCCACCGTAGGGAGTTTGATGTATACAATGGTGTCCACCCGACCAGATATTGCTCATGCTGTTGGAGTAGTAAACAGATTCCTTTCCAATCCAGGGAAAGAGCATTGGGAAGAGTCAAATGGATTCTGAGGTACCTCAAGGGTACGACTAAAATGTGTTTTTGCTTTGGAGATGGTAAACCAGTCTTGGATATACAGATTCAGATATGGCAGGCTATCTTGATGGTAGAAAATCTACATCAGGATTTATGTTCACTTTCGCAAGGGGAGTTATGTCTTGGCAATCCAAGCTACAAAAGTATGTTGCTTTATCCACAACCGAGGTAGAGTATATTGCCGCAACGGAAGCTAGGAAAGAGATGTTGTGGTTAAAGCGGTTTCTCCAAGAGTTGGAATTAAAACAAGAAAAGTTCAGGGTACATTGTGATAGCCAGAGTGCCATAGATCTGAGCAAGAATTCTATGTACCATTCTTGCACAAAGCACATTGATGTTCGGTATCATTGGATACGCGAAGTGATGGAAAAACAGTTATTGGAACTGATCAAGATCCATACAAATAAGAATCTAGCTGACATGCTTACAAAGGTGGTCTCGAGAGACAAACTCGAAATTTGCAGAGACATTGCCGGGATGGACTTCAAGTGAGAAGTCAGTCATGCATGTGGGTATGGAGGGGGAGAATTGTTAGCTCCCACCCTTATGCATACAAGTAGAGAGTCATGCAAAGATAGCGTACGGGGACTTCCACCTCAAAAGAAGGAGGTCTGAGCTGGGCATCTCTCCATTCTCTTCACGTTGTTGCCATTGTTGACACTCACCCTCACCATTAAAAATTGTAGAAATTGTATGGGTCTCTCTCTCTCTTTCTCTCTCTCTCTCACTCTCTCTCTCTCTCTCTCTCTCTCATTTTTGTGTATAAATAGAGATGGGAGGGAGAGGATGTATCATCAGAAATTGAGAGATGGAGAGCTGTGAGTTGAGTGAGAATACTTCTCCTTCTCTGTTTTTGTATTTGCCCTATTTTAGTGAAATTCTCGTTTCTGTCCGTGGACGTAGGCATTGGGCCAAACCACGTAAATATTGGTGTCTCAATTGTGTGTGATTGTTTCTTGTTTATTATTCTAGGCGTCCATGATCCCAACAATGAGGAAGCCGATGAAGTGCTTGCCGATGTCGGAGTTGAAGTCGAAGTCGTGGAAGTGACGGAGGTCAACGGTGATACGATACTCACCGGATATGAAGGTTCCGACCTTGAATCGAACTCGACTGTCAATTTTGAACAAGATATTGACAGCGATGCCGTTAAGCGGTAGTTCTGGTGGCAGAGTGGACGGCGGAGACGTCGTGTCAACAATAACGTCGAAGAATGAGATGACGGAGGAGAAGGTTAGGATTTGGAGAGAGAGGGACTTAGGGTTTGGAAAAGGAGAGGGAGAGGGAAGTGTTGTCTAGCTGTGGTTACAGTCGTGAATGTGATATGCATCGGGCGATTTGGGAACTGCATAAAAAGTTAAAAAAAAGTTTATTTTAAATTTATTTTAAATCATATCATCTTTCACATAAAAAATTAAAAAAAATTAAAAAAATCAAAAAATTAATTTTTAATTATTTTTTCAAAACACCCCTATATACCTATAGGGAGAGAGATACTTTGGTCATTTTGTCTCAGCTTGTCATTATGGATAGAATAAATTCCCACTGGACCTTTGATAATAAAAATTCAAAATTAGATTTTTTTCCTCCAACGCCCAATTATATAAATTTATAAATTCATCAAGATCATTTTACTCTTTTTACAAAATTACAAATATTTCCTTGTCGACTTTTTTTTTTTTTAACAAAAGTAACTAAAAAAATAAAATTTCTACCAACTCTCCTATACAATAAAAAAAACTACATGAATTATCAATTAAAATAAATTTCTAACATTATTAAAAATTATTTATTGACTTAATGATTTATTAATAAAAAACCATTTGTTATGAAATTAGAAAATTCAAGAGACAAAATGTAATTTTTAAAATCACAAAATAATTTGTATTTTAAACAAATCTCAATGAGTACTTATAATTTACCCTCAATTAATGTATCAGTGCAGTACAGCAAACCTATATGAATAACAAACCAAAGATCATGGTAACAAATGCAAATTTCTTTCAAGCAAAGCAACCCATTGATACTGGTTCTTGTCATTAAGCAAGCACAACACAACCAATCTTCATTAAAAGAAATACTTTCCCTATTTCATGATAACATGCTGTAATAAGGCCTCAAGTAAATAACAGGCAGCCAAACATCTCTTTAAGAATATAAGAATGTAACAAAAGTACACACCCAAAAAAAACACCAAAGATACATTTGCCTTTAAAAGGGTTTTGCTTTTTTACACAACATACAGATATTTGAATCTGGAAACACACATCTCAATTTGCGCTTCTCACTCTCTTCTCCCACTTCGAAGATAGTCCATCCTAATCGCCCACAATTGCTCTCCCACTGTTTTCATGTCTGGACGATCGGATCGTGTGGGTGCTGCACACTGGAATGCCAACTCAAACATTTTCCCCAGAATCTCCTCATCCACCACTTCCTGCATCAATGGGTCCACCGTCTCCTTGAGACGTCCTTCGTTGTAGTTGTTGAAGGCCTGCAAGACAAGCATTGTGCCAGAGTTTAGCATTAAGGGCTTGCTTGTGGCAGTTTATTCTAAGCTGAAAAGTTTATAATTTATAAGCAAAATTCAAAAGCACCCCTCTTAATTTCAGAATTATCATATTTTTTCAGCTTATCTAAGCTATTCTATCACATGAACTGAAAGAAGAAGCTACAACAAACAGGCTAACACAGTCCTCAAAAGAAAAAGGCACAAGCAGCCCATTTAAACTACAACAAACAGTGCCCAAGTTTAGTTAGGGCATAAGGAATGTCTGTAACAGCAATGGCTAAGACCTGTCTAGTAAACCCCTACCATGAGATGGCACTTGAATCAGAGTTTTCAGAATCAGTTTTTTTTTTTTTTTTTTTTTTTTTTTTTTTTTTTTTTTTGAAAAACTAGTTTAGTTTGGGGGGGGGGGGGGGGGGGGGTGTTGGAAGTCATTATTTTCATATGGATTTCTCTTTTCGGGGGAAAAAACAACTTTTGAAAATTAAAAATATATATTTTTTGTGTGTCTATTTTTGTCAAACTAGTTTCTAGTTATTTAAAAACTTTCAAAAAATAAGTTTTAAAACTCAACTAAACAGAGTCACAGTTACCTCATCATTACAGAATATATGCAATGATGTTATGAATTTTTTACCTAGTACCACACCTGCCACAGAATCAAGATGTTATTAAAAAAAGGAAGGATGAATGGGTAATGCTAGGGATACTAAATTTTCTATCAAATAAATGATCAAATGTCTCACAATGTGAGACATCGGTTATTTATTTGGTAGAAAATTTGGGGCCTATAGCATTTTCCAGGATGAATTTACCCATCTAATTGTTATCCTCTCATCATTAGGTTTCTTCAAGTCCACGGGACGGCGACCTGTCAATATTTCTAGTAATAAAATCCCAAACGAGTATACGTCGCTCTTAGGGGTCAGTTGGTAGGTCCTCATGTACTCAGGGTCGAGGTACCCAACAGTTCCTTTCACTTTGGTTGAGACGTGTGTTTTATCAGCGTCTGTTGCACCATCTCTTGCAAATCCAAAATCGGCCACTTTGGCTCTCATGCCCTCAGTCAAGAGAATATTGGATGACTTCACATCTCGGTGTATAATTTGCTTCTCTGTTGCAAGATCAACAACATCAAATCACTAAAAAAACACATAATTAAAAGTATATGCAATAAAGATAAGCTACGCTACATGACCAGTTGAACACATCAACATAGGATTCAAATATGATGCAACTTGGGTCTATCATTGAAGACATATGTTGCCAACAGTAGCATTGGGCACGTAGTAATGTCACCTGGAACTTGGAACGTTTTAGTACAAGGAACAAGAATAGACATGTTGGATACCACATGCCCTAAATTACGGAATGATATGGTAGGCTTGTATTAGAAAGTAAGATGCTTCCAAATGTGTGAGCAAATTTCTTTAATGCATTAAACATGTAACAAAACAGTCTACAATTTTTCAGATTAAACATATTTTTAAGAGCATTATAATTTATGACCAATTTTTATTTTTATTTATTTATTTTAACATTTTGTCTTTCCAAAACTCCACTTATTTATTTATTTTTTTAACCCAAGGAAAATGTTAAGGAATAATAGGAAAAGCTTTCAGGATCGCTTTGGATCATTAAATTCAATATTTTAGCATGAAGGTACACAATGTTCAAAACATGCATTCCAAAAAAGAAATTGCAAGGTCATTGGAATTTTTTGGTTGGTCTAGAAAAGGAATAGAGAAACACTTTTTCACTTTAAAATAGATTCCCTACTAACAGGATTTTAAACAATGAATATTCATCCATAGCTACACTAGTAAAAGACACGACATCTATGTAAAAATACGTACTCAAACTGATACTAGATAGTTATATTATCTTGCCCATCATGTGAGTTAGGAAGCTAATCTGAGACCTTTTCCATCCACTCTCTTGTGTTCTTTAATTTTCTTTATTTTTTTAATAATCTTTCTTAGTTTGTAGTAGTTAAAAATTCAATTTTCTACCAACCTTTAAGGTTGAAAAATAAAGATAAAATTGCACGTCTAGAATCCAAATTCTCATATATAGGGAAAAATTCACTTTACCCCCTGTGATATGGTATTGTAGCATTTTAACCCCATGTCTTTCAAAAATAACCACATACCGTCCATTTGGTTTTGGATTAAAATGCTACCGTTACATTTTTTTGTCTAAATAGATTTAAATTGTGCTATGCATGCTTGTTTAGAGAGTAGGGAGGGAAATTTTTTTGGGTTAAATTTATTTTACCCCCTTGTGGTTTGGGACTAAAGCACTTTGCCCCATTATGATTCAAATATAGCTAGAAAGCCCCCATGTGATTTTGGATTGAAGTGTTACCGTTAGTTTTTCCATTCAAACTAACGGAAGATGTATCACACACCATTTTTTAGAGTGGGTTTGGTTTTATGCAAAAATAAAGTAAAATTAATACAACAAATAGACAATGTTCCCGTTATTTTCTACAAATCTAAAATTAGATTAATATGTTAATTAAAATATAATTAAGAATTGATTTAAAATATAATCAAATAAAAATATAAAATAAATAAGAATTAAGAATTAAGAATTGATAAAAAAATATATATATAATAAAATTAAAATTAGATTAACATGCTAGGAATTACAATAAATAATTAAGCATTTAGAATTAATTGTTTTCTAAAATATAATTAAATTAAAATTAGATTAAAAAGTTAAGAATTACAATAAATAATTAAATATTTAGGATTAATTGTGATCTAAAATATAATTAAATTAAAATTAGAATGAAAACTTAAGAATTATAATAAATAATTAAGAATTTATAATTAATTGTGATTTAATTTAATTAATGTTAAGCATTATACATTATGTATATGAGAGGAGAGAAAAAGAAACTAACAAAAAAAGGTATAGGATTTGAGAGTATTACAGTTTTACAAGTCATTTCACGTCTATAATTAACGGTGTTAATGGTTGCACTTTAATCCAAAACCACATTAGGGTTTTTTGGATATATTTGAATCATAAAAGGGTAAAGTGCGCTGGCCTAAAACCACAATAGGGTAAAATGAAATTCGCCCAATTTCTTTAGTCAAAGTCAAATGAAGATGTAAAGACATATTTGCCGTTCTCATTTTTTACCTTCAAACTCCAATCCAAACCCTAAAACACACACACACCCACCTACCCCTTCCACTACCCCACCTCCCCTCTCTAGCCAGCTCCTCCACCCTTCCCCGCCATTCAAATAACCACTGTATTGGGCAATGATGGCCATTTGGTCTACAATCATTGAATGCAACCTATAAAAGCCAACAAAACAGAGTCCCTCACAAGTGCCTCACCTACAGAGTAGGCTTAAGGCACAACATGAGTTGCTCAAATACAATTCCTATGAACAACACCAAAGTCTATCTTGGCAAGCAAAAAACTTAACAGTCAATGGGGCGCAATTTGAGTTCACTTAGGCCATGTTTGTTTGGCGGACTGGATTAGATTTGATTAGCATTCCCATGACTAATAGTCCTAAGACTACGAATCCGTTGGATTATGTATCCTATCTTAACTAATAGTCAAGTTTAAAATAATTAGTCCGTACTTCAATTGTTTAACCAAACATCGGATTAATAATTTTATTGGACTATTAGTCCAATCCCAAGCTCATGTTCACCCAAACAAACATGGCCTTGTTGTTAATGGAATCATTTTAATCTACCAACTTGTTGATTTTAACACCAACAATTACGTATTCAACACCAATCGGTCACCAACGTTAAAATTGCCAGTAGAAAAGAGGTTGAATAAGAATAATAGAAATACTGGCAAGAGTAATTATTAATTTAGGATCAATAAGATTTTTTTTAAGGGATTTAACAACAAACAGTTGTGATGCACATAATGTTATGTTATCCACAAGCCAAGGTATTATCAATTCAATTTTGATCATGACTGTACGTAATTTTCATTGACATATATCTTAACTTTTATCATAACATATTACTAAAATAATAATATAATTGATTAATATGGAATTAAGTTAAAAATAATGTTTAAAGAGAAGAAAGAGAAAGAAAAGATAGCTGAGGGGTATTAAGGTAATTTGCAACTATCATTAACAAAGTTAACGTTGCATTTTAATTCAAAACCACGTGAGTGGGTATGTGACTAGCTATCAAGCCTGTATACTTCTAAAAGGGAGTTGTATCTTAATCACACCCATATCGGATACTGATACTTCTCGGATTCTAGTGGATATGTATTAGATACTTCCTAAACGTATCTGATACTTCTTGTTAATTTTGAGAAGTATCATATACAATTTGGACACTCTAGGTCATATATCCAAACTATTATGAAATTGAGATAGTAATAATTTTTGCATAGTATTAGAGTATAATTGTTAGAATAGCTTTTAATATATATATTTATTTATTTATTTCTTACTGAAGAAGAAAATAGTGAAATTAAGTAGTACTCCACTTTTCCATATCTGTATCTATGTCCGTATTCATGCTTCATAGGTAACTAATTTTAAAAGATGGGAATAAAGTGCAATCAGGCCATATCACAAGAGAGTAAGGTGGAGTTTACACACACATATATATAAACCTCAAAATTTTTTAAATGAGGTAATTACCTTGTAATTATTGGGCATAGGCCCTGAGAGTGGTCCTAAGCTTCCAGTGGAACAAAATTTCAAACTCGTGACCTATGCTTCTTAAGGAACCTATCACGGCTTAACTTGCCACTCAGCTAACCCCTTGGGATTGGCCTCTGCTCTTTAACTTTTGAAATTACTTGCCATATATCATTCTACCCTCTTTGCTATCACAATTATTTGCTTAGATTCATGATTGTATTAGTCTATTGATATTTTCCACTTGAACTCAATTTTGTGGAGTTTACTAAGTCTCTAATGCAATCCAAATGAAGCTCAAGAAAAAGGAAATTCAAATAAGTGGAAAAGTGGCATTATTTTAAGTTAAGAGCTACTCAAAGTCAAGTGTTTTTTCCCCTCCTTAGAAAATGACTAAGTTATACGCATGTAAGTTTGAGTGAAGCTCTGAACCCCCCATTAGGATAAGTTTGGAATTGAGTGTAGTTTAGATAAATTTGGAATTACAACATTTTTTGGACATGGATTGTAGTGGTCGACCATGCTACAAAGTTTGGTCAAGTCATACTATTGTGTACTTTCTTAAAATGTTTAGTCAGACCATAAAGGTTTAAGAAGTCAAAGATTTCATTTGTAATCATACACCAATTAGATAATGCTTGTCCCAATGGTAAGGCTTTCCGTTAGTGTCCTTAGTGGCATGGATTTGAGTCATGGAAATAACCTCTCCGAAAATGGGGGTAAGGTCGTATACATCTCCCCAAACTTCGTTCTAGCGGAAGCCTCATGCATTGGGCCTCTCTTTTTAGTCAGACAAGAGTTAGAAGTCTCCTTGAAATCCACACATTACCATGTAATGATTTCAACTTAATAGAGATCATGTTTTAGATTTTGTTTTTTTTATTTTTATTTTTTGTATCATGTTTTAGAAATTATTTTGAAACTTTTCAGCCTCTAGGGATTGCATGATGCAAACCCTAGCCAAGTGTATGCTTAAGGGACCCTAGGAATGGTTCCTAGATTCTTTTACTTTCCTCTTCTTCTCTTAAATTATCCGTGTCAAATTTTCCAATTTAATCACAATTAGCCATTAATCTGTTGACTCCTACCCAAAAGATTAACATTGTCACTCTAACCCAATCCCTGCCCCTACAAGGGTTTATTCACCCTAGCACCCAAAATTCTGAGAAGCTTTGCTGCTCAGAAATTCCAGCAGTGTTTTACCTGAATTTCCTGCAATAAACACCTGTAAAATGAAGCAAATTATATTCCTTTCTTTAAGCAGTTAATAATAGCACTCAAGGGAAACTAAAGTACATTTACCGTTCACTGTTATTGTTAACAGCACCCAGAACAGCCTTAAACTTCGGTCCTATCCTGTTGGATTTGGACCCTAGGCTTTGAACCTTCATGTACCTCTGAGTGCAATTCTCCACTCATCATAAATCAGTCTTGACCCAATAATAATCTAGTTCCCTAACTATTATAAGCAATCAGGAAATGTAACCCTAAATGCTTCTAAAATCCACACTTGTTGAGGTGTGTATTATTTCTGTACTTCTTTATTTTTATTTTTATCTCTTGCCTAATAGCATTAACTTACAGGCAATAATATCCAACAAAATTTATAGAAATGAATATATATGTAAAGTTTGAGGTTGCATATATGAGGTAACACAAGGAGATGAAAATAAGATGGCTTTGCCATGTGCAGCAAAGATAAAAAAAAAGTCAAAAAGAACATACCCAGCAGAGGATTATAATAGATAAAGTAAATAGAACATGGGGTCTGAGGCAGCGGGCAAAAAAAAAAAGAAGCATACTTAAAGCATACTGGCCTATGTTATAGTACTTAGAAAATGTTAAATATAAAAATTAGAGTACATGGAATCTTTTTACTTTTAGTATTATATATATAATTTGTGATTGTGTCAATCATTGATTTAGTATTGTTTTCTTATTTATATCGTTTCTTTATTTATATCATTTCCTAAATTGTATCATGAATCTATTATATATACGTGGCCTCTACCTCATTCATGGGAAAACAAAATAATTATTTTCATTCTTTTTGATATCAGAATTAGGTTAAGTACCTAATAATTTTGCTTCACCGGGGGCGATAGCCTTGCCTTAGCCGCTCACCGGACCTCAACCCATGCCACTGACATATTTTCTTCCAATATCACTTCGTGGTGATCTCTTTCTCTATATCATGGTGAGCATAGTGATATACCATGTGAACCACCTAAGCCACCCATCTAGCGCACAACCCAAGTCGCCCCCTCTAGCGCACAACCCAAGTCCCCCCCTTGGCGTACCACTTAAGTCGCCCCCCTGGCACATTTTCTAATAAGCCACCCCTTGGCGCACTCAATCATCTGTTGTCACCATTGTTCAGCAGTATGTCATAAGTCATGTGTGTGCCACGCTTGTTGGTTCAACATCCAATTATCTACACCGGTCCGGCATGACCCCTTAAATTGTCTCGACATTGACTCCAATTAGTTCCTACAACGGTCCAGCATGACCCCATTTTGTCCGGCATAACCCCCATAAATTGTCCCGGCATTGATTTCAATCAGTTCCTACAACAGTCCAGCATGACCTTAAAATATCCCAACATTAGGACCAACCAGTTTCTACAATGATCCGACACGACCATAAAGTATCTCCCAGCATTAGCTCCAGCCTCTGATGCCGACCAAGGTCTTGTTGGCTGCCGACCAAGGTGTTTCCTGGTCATAGATGCCTCGGCAACTCTTCTAGGGAAGTTCAGTACCTTTTTTTTTTTTTTTTTCTCCCTTTCTAAAGTGTGGTGCTGATGTATTAAGCACTTTTTGGCTTTTTATATTTAGTGGACTACCAGATTTGTTCAGTAGCATTTATTTAGACTAACCATTGAATTGTTTCCGGCTTCTTCCAGTCATCCATTGGCAAGCTGCGATTGTTGAATATCTTCACACCAGCGTGAGGGGGAGTGTTGAATATAGAAATTAGAGTACATAGAATCTTTTTATTTTTAGTATTATGTATATAATCTGTTATTGTGTCAATCACTGATTTAGTATTGTTTCCATAATTATATCATTTCCTAAATTGTATCATGCATCTATTATATATACATGGCCTTTACCTCATTCATGGGAAAGCAAAATAATTCTTTTCATTATTTTGAAAAAGCTTATGAAAATGGACTTGTACAAGTGTTGCTATAAAGGGTTCGCTGTTTGATTTGAGACAAAAATTTATCAAGTGGCAGGGCTTAATACCCATTTCCGGCAGATAAAATTTGTTTTTATTGGCTTATGCTAGGTTCAAATGGAGAAGTACAAATCTATTGTGATGACGGTTCAGTGGGCTAGTTTTGCGGTTAGATTCTTGGAATATCCACTTTTGGTTTCCTAGAAATTTTTTTAAGTCCATCTGTTATTAAGTCGACCAAGCAATAAGAGTTGTTCCATACAACTTAACAAGTTCTGTCTCAATTACTTGGGGTAAGCTACATGGATCTAATTCCTAGTTGGCTCTACAAGAAGTCATACCATCAAAAAAATCTAATTCAATAATCCTTTCTTATCACCTTAACCCATTCTCTTTGGCCTTCATCTGTTTCTTTTACCACCATTAATGTCCTTCAAATCATCCTCCTTGAAAGTGCATTGGTTTGTTTACGTTGCACATGTTTATACCATCTGAAATGGCTTTCCCTCATTTTATTTTCTTTTTTCAACAGACGTCACTTCTAACTTCCCCAGAATTATTTATCTCTATCACAGTGTGTAAAATCCTCAGAGTCTAGTTAAACTGTAACAAATCCAAACTGGGCACTCTTACAGTCTTAGTTGTGTAACATCCTCAGAAACCTTAAGAATTTCCCCATAAGGTTCAAAATTCTGTCTTTGACATCATCACATTTTCTCTAGTAATCCAAATAGGATGAACCTTCCATCGATGCAGCAGTTCAGTCATCAGCACTGTATAAATCTATGCCATTCAGTGACTGTACCTTTCATGATTTTGGTGGGGTTTATTTATCACAAGGAGAAAAAAAAATAGAAAAAAGGAACTTCTATTGAAGCCAAACAAACATGTTAATTTTTGTGCTTTTGAGAAGTCGTAGTTCAGGTCCCAGGAGTGAGGTGACCTTTTTTCCTTTTGAGTAAATTTACTAAGGCTCCATTTGGATGGATATGGATTTCAAATCAACGGATTTAAGGTTAAATGGATAGAAAAAGAATGGAAGAAGATAAGTTGATATTAAAGTGTATATATATTTTAGTAGAATCCTTGTCGCTAGAAAGAAATCCTTAGTATGATTTCATATAACTAGTATGAATAAGACTCACACTACTAAAAAAATAATCTTTTTTAATCTTGTTCCACCTTAATTCTAAAAGAAGGCCAAGCACCAAAACATGGAGCAGGCTAATGGTGCTAAAAGTAAGATAAGAAAACCAAGAAAAAAACTGAACTAGGTATGAAAATAAAGTGAAGGTTTAAGAATTTCAAGCTTTAAAGCATTTGGTATAATGAAAAACGAAAGTAAATGAAAAACGTTTTCCGTGGTCAATAGAAAAAAGCTTATTTGGGTAGAAAATGTTTTTCACTTTTGAAAGGTAAAAAAAATAATTCGGGATTAAAGTCTCACTGATGCCACCACACTACCACAGCCACCATCACCACCACAACACCCCCACCAACACTAACACCGCTATTAATACAACCACTAGTACATTAGTTTCAAGGACACAACCAACCACCTCCACCAAATCTCCACCAACACTAACACCACTATTAATACAACCACTACACAACCAAATATAGGGTAAAAAAATTCCACAGAAAACATTTTATAGTAAACAGGGAAAATGTTTATGCTGAACAAACATAACGAAACATGAGAGCATAATTTCTCACGACAACCTACATGGATAAGATAGCCCATTATCTAAATCAAATGAATTCTTTTTATTCCACATTGAGGCAAGGTTAAATGAAGCCCATATGAAAGACAATACTCGATTCATGACTTCCCACTTGTTTTGCAAGATGACAAGCAAATGATAAGAACATTTGGTATCACCATGGTTATCAGAATCCCAATCTGGATCTCACGATCCTACGATTTTCCGATCCATTTGGACACAATCGATCTGGATTGTGTAAAAAATTCCTTATAGGTAGGATCTCCCAATCCTGATAATGGGATTTTATAGGATCGTGGAATCCAAACTCCAATCCGAATCCGATCCTATCCGATCCAATTTACAAACCTTGTTTTGTATTGCATGATATACTTTATTATAAATTTTATGTTTGTTGTCTAAATAATAATTTATGTGGTCAAAATAAATAATAAAAATTAAGTAGTATTGAATCAAATAGACTAAAAAAAACAAATTAGGAAACAAACATTTAAATATTGCGGTAATTTAAGAAAATTAACTAGTCGAAAAAATAAACTTAGCTTTAGCAGAATCTGAGGAGGGTAAGATAATTGCAACTTTACCCCAATTTTTGGAGAGACTATTTTTGTTACTCGAATCCACTCCATCAGGGATGCTAACGACAAACCTTATCATTCGGTTTAGCCGCTCTTTTGAGTTCTTAATCTATTTTCATATGAAACTTCGTTAAATTTTTTTCTTCACTTTTTATGCATTATTGTAGATTGTAAAGTATTTTGTTATAGAATTCTTCTTCTTCACCTTCTTTTTTGATGAAATACAAAACTTATACCATCGAGTTTTCTATTGTATAATATTATATGTATATTTTACATGGAGTACTACATCTGTCACAATATCTTCACTTCTTTTTAATAGAATATAGGCTCATTTTGTGTATACTTTTTAAGAAATATTTATTTAATTTAAATTATTACGTAATTTGTCTTTTTCAGTAGGATCTTACGATCCTTAATCTGATTCTACGATCCAATCCTGTAAATACCTCCAACGATCCAACGTAGAACCCCGATTTTAACAACCTTTGGTATCACAGAGCATGACAATGACTGTTCCAGCTTGTTGAAAGAATTCTCACTTACTTCTGTAGTTTTTCTGTCTACTCAAATTGACCACTAGGGCTTGATGTTCGAATTTACACAATTAAACTCACAAACAAATTAATTAAAATGAAAAGTGTGTTCACCTGCATAGAGATGGAGATAAGTTAGGCCATGGGCAATATCAATGGAGATTTCAAGTCGCTGATTAAAATCCAAAGCTTTACCCCGTAGACCTGCCAACAGCAACAGCCACGTTACAAGTGGTAAATTTAGTGTCTAGATTAACATTTTTAGCCAATCCCTTACAGTCTGGTAATCTTACCATCTAGATGTTCTCTAAGAGTACCATTCGGCACGTACTCGGTAATAATAAGGCGTTCATTTCCTTTATCTAGATAACCAAGCAGCTTCACTAGGTTTCGATGGTCAATCTTAGCCAGAAGTTCAACTTCATTGCTAAACTCAGTTCTTAGAGCTTCAAAGTGTTCCTGTCCAATTTTTTCAGGGAACATAAGATACTGTTAAGCAAAAATACTGAATATAAAAGTACTTACTGTGTTACATGTAATTGTTAGTATGCACTTTGAAGAAAGAAGTCAATGAAATTGAAGACTGATAATATTTTAAAGCCACTCGTACAACTAAAATCAGCAAAGTCAAAATAGAAACATGCCACAGGAATTCCATAAGTACTTGAGATGAGTGGGAAGTAGAAATCCGGCTCTTATCAGTCACTCACTACACAGGAAAACCCACTCTATATTATTTGAGCAGTCACCCCATCTGGATAATTATATTCTTTTATCGAACCTAGTATAAGAGCATCTTTATCTATCTGATTTGCCTCTACAACATTGATTTGGCCCAATATGCCCATTCATCTTGTTCACCACCACAGATTTCAATATGTAATGGGCATCTTAATTTCCCCAAGGTTACGTATAGTTGATGTACAAGCAAAATGGTGATACCCTCCTTAGCCATGGGTGTTCAGTAGAACCTAGGCAGCAGGCACTAACAAGAAGGTACAGAAAGTACAAAACCTCTCATGTGTGTCAAATGCGTTTCCATGTTTGTGTTCATTCTGTTGTCATAGGTGGCTCACCTATGAAGCACCGACACTTCAAAACAAGTGCCATAACACGCGGACACTTCGGGGACACATATGGGACACATCACATGGTATCTCCCCTTATTTAATTAATTTATTTTCAAGGGACATGCCGGGGACACACTAAGGACATGCCAAGTTGTCTTTTCCCCTATTTTATTTAGTACTTTTGACGAATGTCGAATGTTTATTATTTTTTTTCTCAAATTTAAATACTTAATAGATCATCCATAAAAGAAAAAAAAACAAAAAAAGATATAAACTAGCATATTTAAAAAAGATATAAACTGTTAACTCTAATTCTACTGAAATAGAGATTTTTCTCTAGAAATACTGGCTTTAAAACTAGCATATTTTCCATGAGATGAATGTATGTGGCACTGTTTTAACAGGGTGATTGTCCTAAGCTATTGATTTGCAAAGATCAACTAAAATGCTCACATGATCCCTGTATATTATATCCAATTCGAAGATCAATTTAACTTTTGATTTGTTGGTCTGAGACGGTTCCTAGTGAAATGAAACCACAATGTGACAGCTCCTTCTAGAGATGTACCAAGAAATTAATGTTATCTTGTGAGCAAAATTAATAGGGCAGAAACAGTAAATTCTAGGCCATGAGAAGAAACTGCAGCTTACCTTCTTTGCTCGTTTTATGGCAACTACCTGACCACCTGGTAACAGGGCCTTGTAGACAGTTCCAAAGCCTCCTTCACCAATCTTCATTGATGGTGAAAAATTTTGGGTGGCTCTAGCAACCTGACTCAGATTTAGATAAATTGATCCAATTCTATTGAGAACAGGACTCGGAGACATGGAGAATCTAGAAGGGCTAGGTGGCACTCGTAGTGGACTGCCTGGGATCTTTTCAGGAACAGAGTTCATTTCCAAAGAGGAAACTGAATCCACTGCAAGAACAACATGGTCTTTTTATCAACAGGCATTAAAATTCACCAAGCCAAAATGTATCAGTACTAAGATCACGAAAAGAAAGTGAAATTTTTTTTAAAATAAATAAAGTTGTCTATAGAGCATGATTAGGCCAAATAGAGCCAACATTTTGACTCTTTGAATTACTTTATACAACATAAAAGTGTTCACTTGTCTTAGTGAAGCTGATCCACTGTCATCATTGTTGTTAAATCGCGAAACAAATCATGAATCGTTATGCTAAAATAGTGAATGGTGAATCATATCAAATCGTGAATCATAAGATTCACTTTATTTAACATATTATATAATTGTATATATGTATATAGATATAAAAATACACATAATAATTAAAATGAAATAAATATCAATATAACTAAATTATATATATTATATACACAAAAAACCATGTATATCAATATAATTAATTGATCTCTTTTTTTATTTTGCAAAAACATCGTCGTTTCATGCATTATGAAAACAGAAAACAGAACTGAATCACGGTGAATCGTAGTGAATGGTATTGTATTGCAAACTCAATTTTACATTCAATAGCACGAATTGAATTTTTTTGGTTGAAACTTGTATCAAACTGTATGAATAAAATCGTGAGTCGAAACATTCTAGCAATCATGGCTGTCATCATATTTTTGTTTCATTATTAAGAAATTTATAAATTCCAGATATTGACAGGATTCAAAATCCCAACATGAACATTATCCAAAACACGAGTATATTTTGACTCACTTGAAATTGGATCCTTTGAAAGAACAGTATGGGTAGTTGGTTTCCTTCTTGCTCGAAAGCATGGACACAGAAAACTGCAGCACAGAACAAAAAATCCTGGTATTGCTATGGCCAAATTCTTTTGGGTTAACAGAGATTTGTGAGCATCTTTCTCTTCACTCGGCTGACTGTTCTGGAGAAAATTATGTCTTGCAGATTCTTCTCTAACAACATTGAGCAAAAACTTCCTTCCTGCCTTTAAAGGCAACTCATCTGTGAAATAATATGAACAAGTACTGTTTTATGGAGTCAATGCAACAACATTAGCATTCTAATAAAAAAAATTCTAAAAGTGTTGTTTAGAACAATATCAACGCAGAAATGTAAACGCAACATTATTACAACTTTACAAGTCATACCAAATACTTACCAGAAGTTTCTTCCAATCCACAGAAATGATTTTCGTCATCTGCTGTAATGAAGCAATGGTTTGCGTGATGGAATTTAAGGGCCTTGCAGAACAAGTCTTTGCCTACTAATTTCCCATTTATGTAAAAGAAATCATGGCCAGAGTTACGCGAGTAGCTGATGTGATCATTGCCACAAACCTTTGACTGGATTGGCAACCCAGAGGCGAAGATTCTTGGCAATTGCAATACCAGCAAGAAGCTCAGAAAAACTAATTCCATTCTCAATGATAGATTACACCTAAATTCCATCTTTCAGAACTAAAAGATGATGCAACCATTGCTAAATTCTCAAGTTGCCACCGTTCATAACAAAAGATGATGATTTCACATGGCATGTGAAGTACAATCCACAGGCACCTCTCATATCAGCAAATATAGTATTTTTCCCATTCACCAAACATGTAAAGGAGACGAACCCAGTTGCTGAAAGGATTGAAAGTCCAGAATCCACCAATATACCAGTTTTACAGATCCAAACGTGCTCTAAACAGGCAATTCTTGAAAACCCACAATCACAGTTGAGGTCAACCAAAGTCTTGAAAACCCAGGTCACCAAATTAGAAAGTAAATAATCAAGATAGAAAAAGATGAAAGCTCAAAACCCTCTTATATATTGCTTCAAAGATTTGAATTGCTCAAAACAAAAAACTTCAATTTTGCAAAATTGCTTAGACGTTCAATCGAATCTCTCTATATCCAATCCACAGAAAGTGACAGGTACCTAAAACCCAGAAGTTCCAGCTTTCAATAACTTGATAAATAGAGTCCCCACAACAAAAAGTGCTAGAGACTTCAAAACTAGATTGAATTCTCAAATACCCAATTCACCAAATCTAGAAATGAGACAAACCCAGATGAGACAAGGGCTAAAGAGAGAGAAACCGAGATGAGAAGACAGCTAAACCTCAAAACCCAGCTGATACTTCTTGTGGAGAAGACAACGAATTATGAGTACCATACATATTATATGTGGATTGAAATGGTATGAAACACAATAATATTCAACAAAGTTGAAGAGAGAGAAACGAACCTGAATAAAGGCGGCTGAGGTTGGTGATGACCAGAAACTGGGTTGTTTCTTTGCCAAACAAAAATCAAAAGGTTGGGAAGACTGGTCTTCGGTACAATACGGTGGGTGGGCTCGGGCTCTGGCTCTGGCTCTGACTCTGATGTAACGCATATCCATACCGTTTCTGTTTATTTTATGCTCTATTAGAATACTTCTCTATACACACCCAAACTGTGTACCGACGTTTGTAGTGGTTATTATTACGGGTACGTTCGCTGTGTGTGACGGAGTTTTGGAAACGTTATCTCATCTGGTTTAGGTGTTGCGTTTGGTTAAAATTTTTAAAATTTGATTTCATACTCATTTATAAAAATACGTCTATTTAGTCATTCTTTTAGATGTTTCGGATCGTTTAACCGGTTGATCGAAACAGTTTTTTTTTTTTTTTTTTGATAATTGGCACTTGTTATTTTTATATTTTAAATAAAAATATATTTTTTAAATTTTTTTAAATTTTTTATGAGCTTTAAATAAAATTTTAAGTTATGTGTTTGATTATGAGTTGTAAGTTTTACAATCAAATAACTTTTTTAATTTTAAAAATTCAAAACTCATAACCAAATAAATTTTCTCTTTTTAAATCATAATTCCAAAACTCACAACTCAAAATATAATTCTATTATCAAATCATAATTCTAAAATTCTACAAAACGCTACCTTTTTTTTTTTGTGGTGCCACATGTATCAATTAATATATTAATTAGTGTATTAATATATGTTATGATATTATTATTTTAAAATTATGATCATATCTATTATACAAATTATATATACCCAAAACTTCTAAAATTATGCCACATCATCCGTTAATATACTCATTAGTATACTAATTCGTGAGTATAGTATTATTATTATTATTATTATTATTATTATATTTTATTTTTTTGCAGTTTGAATATAAATTTGGACATGTAAGCAATAATTAAATAATTTTTATAGATATAAATTAAGCTAAATTAATGATCAAACAATTATGAAACATCTTTTTTGTCAAAATGAATTTAATGTTTTGGAAAATGTTATAGGCTCAGAATAAATTATCAAATATTCTACCAAACCTTTTATATGGGTGTGGGACTCACACACATGTGAGAGATTTTATAAAATATTGTAAAATATTTAGTAATTCATTTGAGGTCTCTAGCATAACTCTAATGTTTTTGTTTAAGTGAGAACCGATTAATTAATCAAGACAACTAATTTAAAAAATGTTAAGTAAATAATGAGAGGGAGAAAAGTAAAATAATTGACTACGTCAATAATTTAATTACACTTGTGTTTACCGTAATTGTTTTGACAGCTTCAAAGGTGATAAACTGATAGGAAACTACAAATTAAAGTTACTTCTACAGAAAGTAAAGTATAGAGCAGAAAATAAAAAAATAAAAAAAATAATGAATTGATAAGGCCTATTTGGTAATCATTCCGTTTTCAGTTTTCAGTTTATATTTATAAAAATTTTAAAAACTATCATATTTTCTTTTTTTTTTTCAATTAATTTTTTTTCTAATAATTTATTTTCAATTTTTTTTTAAATAATTTTTTTTTCAATTATTTTTTTTAATTAATTTTTTTTCAATTAATCTTTTTTTTCAAATATTTTTTTCCCAATTAAATTTTCTTCCTATTATTTTTTTAATTAATTTTTTTCATTTTTTTCAAATAATTTTTTTTTCAATTATTTTTTCCAATTAAATTTTTTTTAATTATTTTTTTAATTAATTTTTTTCAATTATAATGTGTGTGATTCCATTATCATAAATAATAAAAATAAATATAAATATTTTAGGCCTAAACAAACATATTTTTTAGTTTATGTTTTTAAAATTTTTTAAACATTTTGTTCAAACCAAACGTGTTTATAATTTATATTTTTCTAAAAATAAATAAAAATTAATTTATAAAATTTTTGTAAACATAAATAAAAAAACATAAACGTTATCAAACGCTAACTAAGTGTTTGAATTGTTCGAGTATCCTTTTTTGTTCTTTAGCGACAATCATTGGTTTTTCCCTCCTTGGCTATTTATTGGTGTCATTCGAATCCACAGCAATCGTCAAAGTCCATCTTTACTATCTCTACCATTTTAGCTACAATCATTGGTTTTTCCCTCCTTGGCTATTAAATTGAAATTCTATAATGCATCATTCGCTTCTTTATAACTACCTTGAAACGGTTGAACTCCTCAAGCCTTGTGATGTCCTGGACCCTCAAAACTAATTTAGGGTTTGTTTGGCATGTTTGAAAAAAGTCAAAAAATTAAAAAGTTACTATTCTATATAAGTCATATCACCTCTCTAACACATCACTTCAAACTCAACTCATATTTCATAAAAAGTCAAAAAGTGCACTTATTTAGATCATCTCAAACAACCCCTAATGTTAACTCATATTTAATGACTCTACCTTGGAACTTGTATTGCTTTTGGGACCTTACGAGTAGTGTGTTGTCACCCACTCTTCGTTCTCCAGACTTGTTCTCTTTCCAATTGTATTGCCAAGTTGAATTTGAGATCTTTGGGTGTAAGAATAGACTGGGGAAGAGTGGGAAAACCTAAGATGGCATGTGGCTTTATTTAAAACTTAAATCTGCTCAAATGCAACTTTAGTCGCTCGAGCGGTCATCGCATCCACCCAATTCTATGTTCTGAAGTCTAAGATACTAGGCCTCGTTTGGCAACCGAACTTTTTAGTCAAAAAATCAAAAAGTAACTAAATTAGCCAAAAAATCAACAACCCATACCAAAAAGTCAAAGATTCTCTTTTCTCTCTACTTTTTGCACATCTTTTCGTAAAAAGCTAAAAATTCATCCCAAACATACTAGTTTTTTTTAGCTCATATTTTAGCCAAATAGCCAAAAAGTTACTAAACTAGCCTGTTCCCAAACGAGGCCTGAGAGTGTGATTTCTACACTAGAGCACAGGTTCCATCGCTGGAGTGGTTTGTTCTGTAGAGGAAAGAGATACTGGGAGTTTGAGTTCACTGCTCGAGCACAAGATTTACCGCTTGAGCAGTCCGTTTGAATTCAATTTTGAAACTCGTGTCCAATCACTTAAAATCTTAGGAAACACACTTTTTCCTTCATATCTCTCTCTCTCTCTCTCTCTCTCTCTCTCTCTCCACTCTATTTTTCTCTTTTTCTCATCTCTCTCTAAAGAAACTCTCACCAACCCTCATAAATCCTTCCATCCACCAAAATTCGTTGATTTCTTGACCCTTGTTCTTGAGATCATTTTGGAGAGCATCCCAAGGAGAGCGTTTTTGTGCTATGGAGATCAAATTTTAGCGTTGTGAAAAATTTAGGGCTTTTCATCATTTCCTCTCCTATTCTTGAGATAGGGACTTTTCTAAACTTGATGTATGTATTTTAGTTTTATTATGTGTTATTTTGATAATATAACAGTTGGAAAGATTAGGGTTTCTATTAAAGATTTGTTTTAAAGTAAAACAAAGGGAGATTCACAATTTTTTTTTAAGGTTCTTGTTAGTTGAGTATGGTTGTGTGTAACTCAAGGGTTTTGATGAAAAATATCTTTAAAATGAGAAATTCCAAAATTTTGATAAAACCCTAGAAATTTAAAATGTTGAAATTGAGATTTTGGCTAAGTTATGAGAAACTTATAAGTGTTGAGAAACATGTGTTTATTGAACAAACGAGACCTTGGAAGTATATGTTCAAAAGAGATGAAATTGTTGTTGGGGATATTGGAATTCCTTTTGGAAATTGTTTATATGAAAGTATTGAATTCTTGAGAAAGAATGAGGAATGCCTACTATGTTGATGTTGTTGATTATGCTCTTGTTATATATTGTCCAATTTGGAATATATTGAATAGAGATAATTGTTTGGCAACCGGTGGAGAGTTTTATTGATTTGTTGTAGAACTCGCATGTGAAATCATGATATTTAAAAATTCATGCATGCATTGAACATTGCATAATTCATGGTCAAACCCCCTTGTTGGAAATTGAGATTTTGGTTTTCAAATTGATTCATTGAGAATATTTGAATGTGTAAGTAATGAGGTAAATACCAGATTTTTTTTTCCATGATTTTTTCTTTGTTTATTCCTTTTTTGCCCTTCGATCAAACACCAAAATCTCATAAAATATTTTATTGACTTTTTTTCCTTAGTTTATTGCTAGATTTCGATTTTGTGCTTTGTGATTTTTGATTTGCATTTAGTAACATTACGTTAAAGATTGAATATGAGTTTATTATTCTAGATTGATTGTCAGGTTAATCTATATATTTTGAGTTTCAATTTTCATTTTTGGTTGTTGATTATGAGTTGTTCATTATTCTGGATTAATTTTTTATTCTATGGATGAGTTGTTTATTGTTTCTTAATTCATTGTTGATTATGAATTGTTGTTGGATTATTATTAGATTGAATGTCACTACAAGAAATGTCACTTTTGGCTACCAACATATTGGTCGCCAAAAGTATACTTTTTAGTCGCCGAATCTATTTAGCTACTAAAATTTTTTGTCGCTAATATCGTCGCCCTTACCCTGTCGGCAATACAATTGGCGACTAAAATTTATTTGGTCGCCGAAAGTGTACACATTTGGCTACTACTTTTGGTTTAGTCGCCAAAAGGTATATTTCCGCTACCAAAATATTAGTCGCCGAATGATCATTTTTGGCTACCAACTTGTTGTGGTCGGGGAAAGAATTACTTTTAGCTACTAGATAATTGGTCGCCGAAAGTACACATTTGGCTACTACTTTTGGTTTAGTCGCCAAAATGTATATTTCCGCTACCAAAATATTAGTCGCCGAATGATCATTTTTGGCTACCAACTTGTTGTGGTCGGGGAAAGAATTACTTTTAGCTACTAGATAATTGGTCGCCGAAAGTACACATTTGGCTACTACTTTTGATTTAGTCGCTAAAAGGTATGTTTCTGCTACTAAAATATTAGTCACTAAATGTCCTATCATAATTTGAGAATAACCATTATAGACCAAACATTTTTGTCACCAATAGAGTACATACTTTTAGCGACTAATACTTTTTGTCATTGTTACTTTTGCCTACCAAAAGTTTCGTAGCCAAAAGCCTCCTCTTCATTTTTTGCCACCAAACGTTTTAGTCGCCAAATGATACTATTTTTTTCCGTGACTAAAAAATTTAGTAGCAAATACTTTCTTTCTCTTGTTCTCAATTGTTTTAGCTACTAATTATTTGGTCACAAAAAATTAATGGATTATGTTTTTGCTACTAAATTCTTAGTCACCAAAACATTTGAATATGTATTTAGCTACCAAAGTATTTGGTGGCCAAATACTCTAACATTTGATTTTTGATTTTTGATTTTTTTTTTTTTTTTAAAATAAAATTTTATAAACCACCTGTATTCATTAGTAATACAACCTGTACCCTGTATAAACAATATAATCCATCAACGGTAAATATGTTATCAAGCATGCAACCATCCAAACAAATAATATAGAACGTCCAATTATATATATATATTACAAATTTCATAAAAACCAAGTCTGATCCCACGTCAATAATTTAATTCCATACATGATACTGGAATAACCAAATTAATTATGCACCTACAACTTCTGTACCACAACAAAAATTATATTCTGTACCACAACAAAAATTATATTCTATACCACAACAAAAATTATATTCTGTACCACAAAACTATTTTGTACCACGTGCTATGTTCATTTCTACCAAAGTAGCTGATATTTACTCTACCAAAAAATTATTTTGTACAAACCACTATATATACGGATAGAGATATAAAAACAATGCCCTCCCGTACTTGTCAACAAAAACATATCCACATTTGTATGTCCAAAAACATCTGCAAAAAAGGGGGAAAAAATCATTAGTTCGGTGCGTGTAGTGGCACTTTTGGACGACATATATATATCATAATAATTTCAAACATTAAAAGACAAGAAGAGTAATATCTATTAACTAATGCAAGACATCCAAACATAGACCCATCATGAGTTCTTGTTTTAGGTTTTTAATCTCTAAATCTATATAAGTAAAATTTTAGTACTTAAATGTGAAAGTAAATTGTGTAGGTATTACGAAGTTACTGAAATTTTGGGTCTATTTAACATTTCATCCCAAAATTAGTTGTTATAAAAATGTAAGAGAACCCATTATTACAATTTGTCTGGTATCCATAAAACTCACTATGCTTATGCTTTTGTGACCTCCATGAAGCTTCCAGTTACATTAAAATAGTGTTTTTGTGACCTGCACGAATGGAAATTAATATGGTCTTTTTTTCATAAAATATTCTAATTTTCTCTGTATACTCATTGAAATTTTGGAAACGCTTTCCTTAAAGAAGAAACTAATTAGTGGGTTTATAGATGTAGATATGCTTCTGTTTGTGAATGAGTAATGAATTGGGTTCTTTATAGGCTTATGGGGACGAACTATATAAGATTATGCTTAACTATTATTCCATTACAACATCTAATTTTGATACGTATCTTCAATACTTAGCTTCTTTAGTCCTAAGTTCCCTGTGTTGTTGCTAAGGAATTATCCTCCCATCAGCCAAATCTTGAGGCCATGTTATATATATCAACTGTCTATTGTTCAACTGTTGTTGCACATTTTGTAGTGGTGATAGTTAAACTTATCAAATACACAATTGCGCCTAAACCTTAGCTGAACTTTACAAATCCATTGTTCGAATTTCCAAACGATTAGGTCAACAGGATATATCCTTCGTCACATTTAGTTCTTGCAAAATGGTGCCCCTTGAACCCTTTTTTTCGACTAAGTTTATGACATTTTCAACTCTAACTCCCAACGTACTTCTCCTACTTACATATCATCTGTCCCTACATGTCACATTTATCACCGGGAAGCTTTCCGTTACCAAAAAACACTGGCTTGGGGGCTGTTTTCCATTTTCGGCCCCCCAACCACTTTCTTCGACTAAGTGTATGACATTTGCAACTCTAACTCCCAACGTACTTGTCCTATTTACGTACCGTCTGTCCCTACATGTCACAATTATCACCGGGAAGCTTCCCGTTACGAGAAAACAGTGTTTCGGGGGCTGCTTTGCATTTTCGCCCCCCAAACCCCTTTTTTCGACTACGTTTATGACATTTGCAACTCTAACTCCCAACGTAATTGTGCTATTTACGTACCCTCAATCTAATCATGTCACATTTATCACCGGGAAACTGTGTGTTACGAGAAAACGGTGTTTCGAGGGCTATTTTTCATCTCTATGCACCTACACAACATATAAAAAGAAATCGCAGTTGGCTAATGACCGAATTGTGAGCACTAAGTACCTTCCAAATTTGAGCGTGTGTCTCCACATTTGGCCCCAATCCCCTACATTGTATACCCAAGAAAGAAAATCTGGTTTTATACCTACATAAGAGCAACCATCAGAGTTAGAATTAAGTCTATCTCTCAGATGAGGCAGCTGAGAGAGCCTACACTTCCCTCATGAGTTCAAGAGGGAACAATAGAATTCCAATATCACAAACAGGATGCAATGGTTTAGGCAAGACTTCCAGAGGTTCATGCTATGTAGCATTGTACAATCATAAATCAAGTTCGCATTATTAAAATAAAAATAGAACTAAATTGCAACACAATAGATATATATATATATATACCTGTCACATGTGGCATTTCATATGTGTAAAGCCAAAATTCCACCTCAAAGTGCACAGCACTTTCCACCTCAAATTCCACAAAGCCACAACAGAAACCCTGCTGCTGTAATAAAAAGACAATAAATAAAAGTTAGAAGGCGTAGAGAGGAACAGATCTTGACTGACAACTCAAAAAATTTAACCTCCTAATGGGTAAGTAATATGGAAGTTTGAAGTACCAAAGGCAACATGAAATAAAAGTGTAAGTGGATATCTGGAGGACATTTCTAATCATAAAGCCAGTAATAAAAGAATAATGAAATAGATGAGGCAGCAGGGTCAACCAGAAATTTCAGTAAATATATCGTTATCTAGGTGGCCTTGAAGTTTGAGCAACCAATCCAACTAAAATCATTAACGACTATTTCAGTAACGTAAGATAGAGGGACTTCCATATGGGAGTCATAAATTAGGGCAAGCACTAGATTTCCCATCAGAATAAATTACTTCAACTGGTTCAACCTCAAACTTTCTTTCGCATACACTGAAAACATAGTTACCTTGAAAAATAAATGAAAAATTATATCACCCAGCTGTTGACACCAAGTAAAAATGACAAACAAATGTATTTGAAACTTTTAAGTTTTACCATTGTGTTTAAAACAATCTTAGCCTTTGTCAAATCAGTGGTTGTGCATTCAATGAAAACATTCTTTGTCTTCAAACAAATCAGTCCAACAGCATAGCATTCAAACCAGTGGCTGTGCATTCATTGAAACTTGTAAGTCTTACCATTGTGTTTTTTCAATTCAGTTAAAAATAATTCTTTTGTAGTTTATATTTAATTCAGGACTATGCATAATTTTATATCACAAAACTGAACATAAATGTTTCTATAATACAAGTGTCGAACAGGCCTTGACTCTCACAGGCATCAAATTAGGGCTCAAATAGATTTTATTAACCAGATAGCCTTAATACCCATTTGTATGTGAGCTGCATTCTCAAAAAATGTTGGACATCACTCTTGCAAAGAGATTCAAATTAATGTACAAGTTGAAGAACAATATAACAAAAACAAACCTTGCATAAATGTTTCTCTTAACAGAGGAAGGTGGGCAAGAATGCTTGTTAGCAACCACTTTGGTCCAATGTAAAATGCAATTGTAGCAAAACTTATCTGCAATAGAAAAATAGTACGGTTCGCTTAAGAAATGAATAACAATATGAATGTTTACAATCTTACATCTATTACATGGTGAATGTCGTATATTATTATGAGTCCATTCCAATGTGTCAAATGTAGCATCTTTCATGGCTCTTTTGAAACCAATGACAACATTTTACTTTTGAGCAAAAGGGAATAACCATTTCCATTCGAATTAGCACAGGATTAAACTACATACAAATCACTCACACCAATCACAGCAAACCCTCTTCAAAGGCTGAAAAAACCCAAAAAAGTGGTTTGGCAAATTGTTTATGAAAATGATGGGTATTTTTTCAAAAAAATTCATTTTTTTTCTTGGAAAACAAAAAAAACGAAAACCATAGTAAACATGCCCAAAAATACAAAACCCAAAAACAGAAGTTGTGATTCGCAGTCTACAATAGCTTAAAACCATTTCCATTCGAATTAGCACAGGAATAACCATAACCATTTGCATTTTGTCTCCTTTTATCTTAGTAGTAAAGTGTAAATGGGATCATTAAATAAGGAAATTTAAAAATTCAACAAGTGTGTCATTTACTTCATACATGATCTGATTTCGTTTCAATTTCTAATAAAATCTTAATAGAAGTGGTTAAGTGTAACAAGATAATACTTCAAGTTAATTAATTGTTATTAATTGTTGAGTTTTGAAATTCATAGAAGCAGAATACAAATGGATCATAGTTTAAGAAGTTTACTATAATTTATTCTTGAAAATATCGTGTTATGAAATCTACAATCAAAGTAGTTAAAGATTCAATCTATGGTATCATCGCTCTTATTTTTATGTAACTTCGCTTGTGGTTATTTTTAGAAACTAAAAAAAAAGAAAAAGAAAAAAAAAAGTGACATATCTATATCAACTCAGTTATAGATTTTATACAATATATTAATGATGTCTGCACACCCGATGGGTGGGCTATTGAAACTGTAAAGGAGTTACAAATTTTGATATGAGTAATTTCATGGGGCAAGGAGTTGGACACTCACATGAGGATAGTTTGAGAAAACCAAAAGAAGTGATATAGAACAATGAACAATAATTAGGGGAGATCTATATACTCATATTCAGAGATCTATATATTCGTCTTCAATAATGAACAATGAACTAATGAACAATGAACATCATCATCCACACAGAATAAATAAATTTAGAAAAAAAAACAGATCTACATACTCATATTCAGATATATATATATATATATATAATCAGATATATTTATATAAACAGATATATTTATATATATATATATATAATAAATAAATTTAGAAAAAAAAAATACACACACACAGGTTGAAGAAACAGATCCATACACTCAGATATACAGATCTAAAATAAACAGATCTATATACTCATATATATATATATATATATAATATACATATATGTAAACCCTAGATCCAAATCCCTAGAAAGAGAGAGAGATACCAGCGACGGAGGAGCGTCGAACCGTCGGTGAGGGAGGATCGGAGGATCGCCGGTGGTGAGGAGGGAGGCGCAGCGATGACAGATGAAAGAGAGAGCGAGAGACCAATGGCGAGCGAGCGAGAGAGAGAGAGAGGAGCGCCGTGTGTGAGTGAGAGGCTCGGTGGTGACGGAGGATCGCCGGTGAGGAGAGAGACGCGGCGGTGACCGATGAAAGAGAGAGGGAGAGCCCAATGGCGATGGCGATCGAGAGAGAGGAGCGCCGTGTGAGTGAGGCAGAGGCTGTGTGTCTCTGTGTGAAACCGTGTGGGTTTGAAATTTTGGTTCTAAGACAAGGGTGAGAGTTTGGGTTTGAGATTAGGGATTTTTTGGGTTTGAGATTAGGGTTTTTTGTGTGGAAGCGGGAATGGGAAAAAAATAAAGGGGGGAGCGGGAGTGGAAAAAAATAAAGGGGCGGGAATGAAAAATAAAAAATAAATAAAAAAGAAAGAAATAAAATTAAAAAAAAAAGGAAAAAAATATAAAAAAAAAATTGAGCTAGCTCAACCCGTGTTTTAAATTTTTTTGATGTTTTATTTTATTTAATTTCATTATTTAAATTTTGCCACAAAATATTTAAATTTTATTGATGTTTTATTTTATTTAATTTCACTATTTAAATTTTAATAGATGTTTTATTTAATTTCATTATTTAATTATTAATATTTTTTAAAATAAATTTATTTAAAATTTTAATTAAAAAATAACATATATTTTTATTGATATTTTATTTATTTAATTTAAAAATATATATTTATTTAATTGCGTAAAAGATCAAATGAAATAAAAGAAAATCAACTTTTGGCGACTAAATGTTTAGTCGCCAAAGACAAAAATTAATTTTTTATTAAAATATTTGGCGACTAAAGGATTTTGGTAGCCGAATGTGTGCCTAGGGCGACTAAAAGATTTTTTGTCGCTGAAAATCAACTTTTGGCGACTAAATGTTTAGTCGCCAAAGAGAAAAAATTAATTTTTTATTAAAACATTTGGCGACTAAAGAGTTTGGTAGCCGAATGTGTGGATACGGCGACTAAAAAAAATTTTGTCGCTGAAAATCAACTTTTGGCGACTAAATGTTTAGTCGCCAAAGATAAAAATTAATTTTTTATTAAAACATTTGCCGACTAAAGCCTTTAGTAGCCGAATGCATACCTACGGCGACTAAAAAAATTTTTTGTCGCCAATTTATGCCGTGTTTGCCGACTAAATTTATTTTAGTCGCCAATTGTGATATTTTTAGCTACTAAATTTTTTTTAGTCGCCAATAATCAATATTCCCCGACTAAAAATAATTAGTAGCTAAAAATTTGACTTTTGCCGACTAAATTTATTTTTGGTAGCCAAATCCGTAACATTTGGCGACTAAATTTGTTTTAGTCGCCAAAAGTGGTCGCTGTAGGTGCTTTTTCCTGTAGTGTGTAGAACCAATTTTTCTATAATATATCAAAAAGATACAGATTTATTTTTATCACAAAGAAATTTCTTTGTCGTAGATGTTACATTATTGGAGAATGCATACTTTTTTTTCTTTTTCTTTCTTTTTTTTTTTTTTTTTTTTTTGAGTTTGAATACAATCAATGTTACAATTGAAGTTTTTTTTTTTTTTTTTTTTGCTATTATTTTGGATTGATTGATTTAATGTAGCATTCACCCAAAAAAAAAATTATTCATCCAAAAGATTTATTATAGAATCCTAAAAATTTATCTATTTAAAAACCGATAGAGAAATTTGTTTGTTCTGTCAGAGAGAAATTTTACTATTTAATGTTAAATTAATATTATTGTACTTCACATATATTGATTTAATTGATACTATAAAGTTGTAATTCAGAACACACGGAAATTTTATTGAAACAAGTTAGTGAATTTTACTGACATAACTCAGTGAAATTTCACTGAGTTAAAAAATAAATAAATAAATAAATAAAAAAAAAGAAATGAAAAAAATGAAAGTTCACTAATATATTATTTCAGTATAGTTGGGGTATTTTAATAAAAATAAATTATATTTAATACATTTAATATATTCAATTAGAAGCTTATTACATATTAATATTCCATATGAATACAATTTATTATATGGTTTAATTATATAACTGTTTTAATATTTATGGTGATTAATTCTATTGATTATGTAACTCCTTTATAAATCCATCATAATTTACAATATATATTGGAGAAGGATTGTTATAGAGAATAAGAGAGAATAAAATATGATTTGTTGAGAGTATTCTGTATATTATATATATATATATATATTGTTTATGCTTTGGGCAATTTTAGTTCGTTTGCATGATTCAAACTTTTTGGTGGTCATGAACACTGGATGAGGAACTCTATAAGACACATAAGTTTTATCTTGGAATTGGTTCACTCTGGTTGTATCTTTACGAGGGAAGAAAAAACAGTTTTAAGACAGTGATCACGCGACTTCCAAAGTCTTATAATTACGTTTTTGTCACGCCTCAAACTCGCCCCTAAAAGTTCGGACATGACCTATGCAGAAACGGACACTTAACCTGATATATATAATATATGGGGCCTGAACGGAAGCATTTAATATTACAAAGTAACTTAAAATAATATCCATTGAGCTAAAATTAACATGCCAGGATCACATATGTAAAAGCCATTTATCTAAATACATACCCATACACATAATGGTGCGTATAACCGAACATTGGTAAAGAAATGAGTCAAATACATACACTTTCACCTTAGGTAAATAATTAAAGTGCAAGCTAAAATTTTAACAAAACTTCACGTAAATGCATGGGCTCAGTCTGGGAGCCTGGGCATACTAGGGTTGACAATTGAAGGGTGAGCATCAAGGGTTAAGACGGACTCCCAAAGTGCTTACCTACAGAATAGACATAACACAAAGTGAGTGAAGCTCAGTGAATAATAGTACATAACAATTCAATATTCAACTTGAATTATAATATCTTTCAATGCATACATAAATAAGAGGACATAAGGTTAATTGATTCTGTATTCATTTCATAACGGCTTTAGGCCCAGTCCTGAAACATAATGACTTGAAACATGACATCTTGAAACATATTGGCTTTAAGCCCTTGAATAGAGTGGCGATAGCCCTTAAACATATTAGCAGTAAACTTTTAAGCATGTTGGCATATAGCCCTTGTACATATGGCATGAAGCCCTTGAACATATGGCATAAAGCCCTTGAACATATTTGTATGAATTCAAGAGGTGTCTCACACGGATTCTAGAGGTGACTCACATCGTAGCACTTAGTTCCATGTAGTACTTTGTTTCATTTCATAATAACTTATACGGAATGGCCATAGGCCTCATAACTTGCACATAACAGCTTTCAGCCTCATAACTTTCACATATGTATGGACTCAAGAGGTGGCTCGTACGGATTCTAGAGGTAACTCGCATTGCAGCACTTAGTTCCGTACAACACTTTGCTCCATACCAGAAATACATAATGGCCTTTGCCTAATAGATCATACAGAATGGCCATAGGCCCATATTGGCTTTAAGCCTAGTTTATATATGTATGGACTCAAGAGGTGTCTCACATGGACTCTAGAGGTGGCTCATAATGTAGCACTTAGTTCCAAGTAGTACTTTGTTCCATACCAGTAATTAATAGGTCTTACAGACCAAATCATACATACCATGTCATACCATAAACGGAAACAAATTCAAACATATGCATTATACTTGAATCATAAACAGAAATCAGAATTCATACTTGATTATACTTGGCACTTCGATAGCGTTATCAAATCAATATAAAACATTCTTGTTAGTTCCATAAAGGAATCCCCCGATATTAAGAACTTATAACATACGTGAACTTGTAACATACTTAAACTTGTACATACTTGAACTTGTAACATTCTTGAACCACGGTATTATTACCCCCGGGTAAGGGCCGTGTGCTACGGATGTCATGAGCACTTTACATATATGGACAACTGGTCATTAGGTCAAAACGTAACATATCAGAACATAGAGCATTTCTTGTTACATCATGTCATTACAGTACATTTAACAAAGACAGAACAGTTTACATCATAATGTGAGTCACATGACAAGGTCATTGATATTTAATTCTGTCTTCAGGTTGAGTCATCCGTAAGTCAATCCGTTGTTTATCATAATGCTTAGCAGGTATTAACGTATAAAACAATCCGTGGTCTTAACTAATTATTCATTAAGAAATGGTGTAGTTCACTTGATCTATTAATAGCATATAGAAGCATACACCTTTGTTTGATTGTTCATATATGTTAACATAGTTGACTTGTACTTAACAGAGTACTAATGGTAGCCGTTATATCATTCACATGAGTTAACATAGTTAACTTAAGTTGAACAGGACATGACCGATAATCATTAACGAAAGGTAAGCACATTTTCCAGATTGAATGAAATCAGAGATACGTGAATACCATGGTTCCATAGTGCTTATACGTTCCCTTTGTTCGTCATAAATCACTATAGCTATCTTGCAAATAACATAATGTTAGTATTCATTGCCAATAGTAAACAAAACATACTGCTTAATAATGCCTTTAGATTTTCCAATCCGCATTTTGTTAACATATTTACTTGCAAGGAACGAAATATTAACAATGAGAATCGTTAACGATAATTAAACGTACAACCACAGTACTACTACTCACAGTGTTCAGATGCTTGGTCCGCCCCCGTAGCTGACCCTACACAATTCACGTAATTCAAACACAATTCATCATAGTACAACACCATTCAATTTCAATATTATTCATCACAACATAATCCAACAAAAGTCAACATCACTTTGTTCTTCAACACCATTTGCAATTCAACATAATTCAAAATAAATCCTTGAATTCCATTTCAATACTCCAAAATCGAGTTCATATCATTCATATCATTAATAGATTATTTTCCCAATTTTTCCTTTACATTATAGCATGAATTACAACGTGCATAACAAAGTTCATTCGCAAATTTTAAACATAATTTTCAAACATTTCCAAATTCCAATTAAACTTGTACATATATAATTCAATATCTCAATTTCATTATTTTACTTTCAATTTGGGCCAAATCATTGGCTATCATCATTAATCAATCTAGGGTTTCAAGAAAAAATCAAACTTATTAACCCATTACTTTTTATTACAATTTTCCCATTGATTATACACCTAGGATTCATAATCCACCATTTTAACCCATCAATTTAACTCCCAACATCCCGTACCTCAAGAATCAAGCAAAGGAGCAAGCTTTGGTGAGATTCCTCCACAATTTCGGAATTCCAATCGGTTGAAAATGTTGATCTTCATGCCTTCTTCACTCCTTGGTGGAAGATCTTGATCAAAACTAAGGGAAATGGAAGGTATTAGAGATCAAGGACCTAGAGTTTTTCGTTCCTAGGACAAAGGAAAGAAGAGGGGAAAAGAAAATGTAACAACCCTCACTTTGACTTACTCATGCTTGCATACATTCATGTATGATCTTGTCTTGTTATGTAGTAATTGCAAATCTTGTCTTGTCTTGTTTTGCTTAAGTGTTGCTTGCATGGTTTTGTTCCTTGTTTGGTGTGTAGCCGAGGTCATCTTAGCCTAGTTCACCTTTGAGCCTTTGCGTCTAGAATTAACTTGGAACCACTTTGGTTGACCTCCATCTCCACCCTGGCATATTGGCCGAGATGTGTATCATCTAGGCCGAGATGTTTACCCTTTGACTAAGTGATTTTGTTCCTGGATTGGTATGACCTAGACCGCGGTGTGGCACATCTAGGCCAAGGTGTGGCACAGCTTAGTCAAGTGTTGTCCTTCCAAGCCGATGTCTTTGTCACCCCACTTGCCGAAGCTTTGTCCTTAGCCGAGATCACCACTGCCGGAGTGCTCTTGCCGTCTAGCTTGTTGAACACACTTTGTCATAGTCTTGTCTTGTCAATCAGTCACCTTTTTGAGGTAACCCAATCCGGTAGCGCCACGTGTCCGAGCTGAGGGTTAAGTCAGCCGGCAGACCTAGAAACATATCATTTTGTATCAAATCTTGCCTTGTAGAGAGAGAAGCTCTAGGAGAAGAGTTCTTGAGAGAGTAGTAGAGTTCCAAGCTTGATCTTCGAGGTTTGAACCGTTAGATTCGAGTTTTGAGGTTAGAATCTTAACCCACTCTTGTTGTTCTGATCGATCATCTAGCTGCATTGCACGATCTAATCTGTTCTGCATGCCATGCATTGATTTAAAGTTGGTTTTAGAAAGAGAAGATAGTGTTCATGTGTTTTTGATGAAAAGTCTTGTCTTGATCCGAAAGTTGTAACAAGAACCATGTTTTGTGTTTGTTTTCATATGATCTTCTTGTATGGGTACCCAGGTCCATGTTCTCGAACTCATAGCGTGAAATCTCAGATTTTGGAATAACGAGTTGTGATCTAAGCATGCATATTATTGATGTTCTTCATGTTCATGTTCTTCATGTTCTTCGAAGGGAAACCCAGATTTTTCCCGACTTCGTTTTTGAATGTGGCCATCGAGACCACACCTCGGTGTGAAGGTGTGGGACCTCGGCCAAGACCTGGTTGGTACCCAGTGTGTTTTCCCGCGATGAAAAACAGTGTCTTAATCCTAGCATGTTCTGCTTTGTCTTGACTTGGTTTTTGGAAAAGAATGTCGGGATCATTGCATTCATGTACAGTTTGTTTTGAATATGCATTTCATATCCATCCTTGAGCATCTCTTCTTGTCTACTTGAAGCGCCTTCAGTAGTATTTGCAATGTGATTGTAGGTCTTGATCTTTGCCTCGAGCCTACACCCGAAGAGCTATGTGAGTGGTATTTTGATAAAGCTATGTTATAATGTTTTCATAAATCTTGTTTTGCTTCGTTTTGATAAAAGTATTTGTCAAGCATGAATGATTATCCTATTTTGATATATCACGTATAAGCTTTGTTTTGATGACATCTTTGACAAGTCCCTTGTGCTGGAGGACTCTAAACTTTCGCAGTACCAGTCCCTCGTGCTAGAGGACTCTAAACTTTTGTAGCACTCTTGTTCGAGATATCTCCTTTGCCACCGACAGCCTTGTGCGGGTGGGTTGACTAATCGATTACGGATCGTTCAGTCCCTTGTTTTGCCACTGACGGTTTACCGCGTGGGTTTGTTTGGCCGAGATGTCATCGTTTTGTAATATGTTGATAATAGTAAGCATCTTTTGGAGCTCTGGAAATTTGCTAGATGAATACGGTTCATCCCTTGATTTGTAAAGCTTTGACATGTTTCGTTTTGAAAAGACTTCGGCTATTATTCATGCAAAACCTTTATTACCTGTACCATTCACTGAGTATCCAAGCTCACCCTCTCTATATACATATATATGTAGGTGATGAGCAGGATGGCGGCGACGCCTAGATGTGTTTTTGCAAGCTTGTTTTGGGTTCATGTTATGTCGGCTTAACTTGTTTTTACGTCTGCAATCTTGAAGATTATGCTTCTTGACTTTTATTCATTGTACTTCGCACATGTCGGCTTGAGAAGCCTTTTGATCAAGATGTAACATGTATTTTGTTTATTAATGGCAGATTGTAAAATTATATCATATATGTCTTTTCATTTGACCTATACACAGCTCTTATGGACCACTTGTATTTTAATTTATTGCTTCCGCATTTGTAAGCCCCCTATGTATACTCTGTTGTGTGTGAATCTTAGAAAAAGGCCTTTGGTAATCTCGGATTACTGGCCATCATGGCACCATCCTACTAGGGGCGGGTTGGGGTCGTGACAGAAAATGTGAGAAATGATCTAAAAATCCCGTTCTTAAGCTGCTGTACCCGCGAAACCCGCTCGAGCTTCTATATTCACGCTCGAGCGTACCTGCTTCCAGCACAGATTTCGAAACTTCAAACAGGTGTAACTCTCCCATCCGGACTTCATTTTAGATCGTTCTTGTGGTCAAATTGAAGCCCCGGAGATAAGATTTCCAATGGTTCTAACCTTACATCCAAATTCAAAGTGTGGAAAAAGAAAAGGGCAAAAGTGTGACGGCTGATCGTAGACGAATTATTAGAATTAAAGTTTTTGGTCCAATCTTACTTTACCATTATATTACCACCTCAAGCAACACCCCAAAATAAAATGAGGAGGATCCAAACATACCAATAAAAATGTCAAAAACGAACCCACGTGCCACAGAAATTCAAACTCAACCTAGAGACCCGCTCGAGCGCCCAACCTTGCGCTTGAGCGCACGGAGCAACAAAGCCTCCCGTTCGAGCGACCACTTCTACGCTCGAGCGGAAATTTACAACTCTTAGAATCTCAAGCCGTCAACAAAATTGCTGGGAACCCCAAAAGTCCGCTCGAGCGCCAACTCCCCCGCTCGAGCGGAGGGAAAAATTCCAGATCGTTACAAGTCAACTTCAGATTATCAAGCTCTTAAGGCTTTCAATTCTTAATCCAAACATTTTAATTGTGACAGATATGTCTCCTTATTCAACAGATATGAATCCATAGTCATAAGGTTCACTTAATTAAACTTAATTCCACGTGACATTTCACAATAAGCATATAAATACGCATAATGATGGACTAAAAAAATATACCGGAAACACATGCGAGGGTTGGGTTATTACAGTTTTCTTACTATTGATTTTGTCTATATATATGTATATTGTTTATTATTATATTATTCATGATAATTATTCAGTTTATTATTTTGATAGACTAACAATGTAAAACTATTTTTACCTCTAAATTACTGATAGATCTAGCAATATGAATACATATCTCTCAATGCATCACATGTCAAATTCCAAGTTTCATGTTATTAAGTTATTTTATAGGGTGCTCAGGCGAAAAGTTCAATTTTTAATTTTGTTTGGCCAAAAGTCCAGGCACTAGAACTACCACAACACCTATTCCTCATCCTTCTTCTTCAAGCCTTCAGTAGCGACGGATGACGAAAGAAGAGAACTATGATACCAAATCCACCACATCTCTTTCCTCTTTTCTTCTTTCTTGCTTCTCTTTATGCTAAGGTCGAAGGCCACGGCCTCTCCTATAGTTGTCGCCTCTACCATGTGAGCCCTAGTCCGATGAATTTGGTTTCCAACTTCTTCTCTGAGAATGATCATCTGTTTCTCTTCTCATAGCAATGACAGTGCTCAAGTCTCCACGTGGTGATACTCACCGTCGTCGCACCTCCTTCTATGGTGGTGCTGTCAAATTACTTACTATTGGATCTCACACTTCATGTGTTGATTCACTGAGATTTGTTCTCAGATCGGCGATGAAGATGTTGATTCACTAAGATCTGTTGTGTTTTGGACAAATATATATATATATATATATATGTCTGTATATCTGTAAGTGTGTGTATCTATGTATTAGGGGTGTTTAGTAAATATTTCGATCCACCCAAACCGAACCGAACCGAACTGATCCGTCACATTTTGAACGAATACGTGATGACAAGCGGACGGTTGCTGATTGATTTTTTTCAATTTACCTAGTTTTGGTCAGACAACGGATTTGAGGTTTCTTTGACCGCAACCGAACTGTCAAACTACAAGCACCTCTAGTAATTTGTAAGACTTTGTGTTTTCAATTTGTTTAGATATTTTGTTTGTGTTTTCAATTGAAAAAGAGTTTTGTTATGTTTTCAATTTGGAATCATTTTATCAAATGACAAGTGTTAATATTTGATATTTTTGTATGGAAAACATATAATTTTTTCATTTTTCTTAAAAATCAAATTAAATAGTTTTTGAATAAAAAAAAAAGTAATGAAATAGTTTTGATAATGCATGGTTTTCTTATATGTATTTATTATTGATATTTGACAATTTACTTGATAATCTTTTGGTCATGTTAAGTTGAATTATTATCCACAAAAAAATATTGACAAGTTGATACATTTTGTTCAAAATTTGTAAAAGTTTAAACTGCCAAACCGATTCGCATCCATCCGTTAATCTGCCAATCCAATCAATTCGCGTCCGCTAATCCGGTGGATGAATGCGAATTGATTTTTTCCAATCTGGCGGACGAATGGCAGATTAGAGGTTTCCCGACCGCAATCGAATTGCGAACACCCCTACTATGTATATCTTGAGTGTATATATATCTATGAGTGTATGTATGTATATGTATGTGTATGTATGAGACAGATTTGGAAAAAAAAGTTAATATTGATAATGATGATTGCAACAGATAAACAAAAAAGTTGACATAGATTTCAACAGATAGAAAAAAAAAAATTTGAGCAGATAGATAGAATTTAGGGAAAAAATTGAACAGATAGATACAATTTAGGGGAAAAATTGAACAGATAGTCAAAATTTTCGAACAGATAGATATAAAATTAAACATAAATATAGAATTTATGGGAAAAATTGAATAGATATGTAACGAGTTGAATCAAATTGAATTTATACCTTAATCTCAGTTGGGGATTTATATTAAATTATTAAACTCCATTCATTTTGGACCCAATTGATTGAATCGTGACATGGTAGTAACCATGAAATATTGTTGTGGTTTTATTATTATTATTTGATTACCATAAAAGAGTTGTGAATATTTATGGTGTGTACCATTAAACGAAATATATTTTGTGGTGAGAAAATATTATATTTACTTTTGTTATTAAAGATGTTGAAATGTATTTTTAAATTGATATATATATATGTGTGTGTGTTTGTGTGTGTGTGTGTGTGTGTGTGTGTGTTTGTGTGTATATATATGGTTAGATATTTGTTTATAATATATATATATATATATAAAAGTGACCAAATAGGATATTTTGTTCAACTTTGGGTTCTTGCCGTGAGGAGAAAAGATAAAAAGGGTTCCAATGTTGGTTTTTCATGAGTTTGATCTAGTGTAAGTTATTTTTGACCCCTAGTGCTTTGGATCAAAACGTAGATGGTAGAAAATGCGTCGTTTGGCTCTAAACAGATTTAATTTCTGTTGCCAAAATTTTTGAAAGCTTCTTGGCTTGAGGTAGAGATTTTTCCTACACTTCTTTATGCACTTTTACTTGATTATATGAAGCTTAGAGTTGTATATAATTTAATTAGAATTTTTGAAAAATTTGTGATTTATTTGCTTAAAAGAGAAATTTTGAGAAAAATAAAGAGTTGATGCCCAAATTGCGAAAGTGTAAACTTGGAATATGTTGGTAAGGTTATGAAAGAGTTATGTTTTAAATTTGAACAAAAACGGACTTCGACTTGATCGGTTTTGAAATATTTACCGGTTTGAGACCAAAAGAGCATTTTTAAAGAAAACAAATGAATTATGTTTAACTTTTGGGGCTTTTAATCAAATTAGGATGTCATAGTTGAATAATGCTTGGATAATGAGTTTGGAAAGAAAATGATGTTTTCTTGGGCATTAACGGTATTATTTTGCTTAATGTATCTGTTGAAATAAAATCGACACGGTTAGAAATGGACATTGAGAGGTTACCGGACGTGATTATGATATGAAAACTAGTGTAGTTGTTCATATTTGATGAGATGCGGAATAGATTGTATTTATCGAAATTTTTTAAATTTAATTGTTTAAATATCTGTTTAGAAATATCTGTTTTGAGCTATCGGTGAGGATAGCCATGATTGTTGTAGAAATGCATAAGACTTAGGTAAATTGAACCATATTCCTCATTTGTTGCATTGGACATTGCATTACATTCATTTCATTGGAAATGTATCTGTTTTTTAGAAATGTTTGGAAATGTATCTGTTTGTGAAAAGATGAATACTTTGTGAATTTTGGTAAGGGATGTAGAACCGCACGGTTAGGTATAGAACCGCGCGGTTAGGTGTCGAGCCTTCCAGTTTACTGGTAAAAATGACAGTGGTAGTGCATTAGGGCCTTCTTGCAGACACTCACCTAAAGATTCACAGAGCCTGTATTCATGTAACAGATATGGTTTAAAATGGAAATGGTTTCATATCTGTTGTTGCATCTCAGCATTGTATGCTTTATAGAAAGAGAGATAAACTGTTTTATCATGAGCATACTCCTCTTTAGTCTTGTCATTGTCCATATATTGTGTAGTATATCTCTACTGGGTTGTGACTTACCCTAAAAGGGAAACCATTTCAAGTACAGGTGATATGCCTCCTCCAAGGCACTGATTTGGGAGGACTCGGAGTTGATGCTCCATTTTTGTTTTATGGTTATTTATTAAATGTAAGCCTAGGGTTGTATTTGTGTTGAGTTGAAACTCTATTTTGTGTAACCAAGAATATTCTTAGATAAATTTGTAAGCCTGTAGGGCACTTATTATCTGTTTGGCTTCTATTTCATACTTGTTGTAAAATGCATGCTTGGGATTGGAACTAGGGCATTGAGATGTGAACAACATGTATTTAGTATTTGGGATTAAATGGAAATGGATGTATGGAATAGTTAGCTATATATATATGTGTTTGTCTATTAGGTGGGTTTGTTGTATAAGTAGATATACCTTGCCCAATTTTCGGGGCGTTACAAGATAAATATAAAATTGAACAAATAAATAGAATCTAAGGAAAAAATTGAACAGATAGATAGAATTAGGAGAAAACTTGAATAGATAGGGGAAAAAATTGAACAGATAGTTAAAAATTTTAAACAAATAGATATAAATTTGAACAAATAAATAAAAAATTTGAACAGATAGATATAAATTTGAACAGATAATCAACGAAAAGTCAGAAAGATAAAAAAAAGGTCAAGAGGTAAAATTGGAACCAAAATGTCTTCTAGGACTTCTCATTAGATTATTTTACAAAATGTGGATTTCTTACTAACAAAAATATTTACTGAACCTAATGCCTTACACCCTCCTTAAATTGGATTTATTACAAATTTTCACTATTTTATATTCTTTAGATTGAGATGCTTATTATTTTATTGGGTTAATCTGTGTATGTAATTTCTTAGTCATTAGTACAATTTTGTTGTTGTAATTCTGATGATCTAAAGTTGTTGTGCTTGAAAAAAAGGTTTCTAAAAGTTTATTAGTTATGATTGTCTCTCTCTTTATAAATAAGAAATCATATATGGTGATGTAAGAAGGATAAAAATATCCTAATCCTTCTAATTGTTTGGTTACATTGGATTGTTTGATTTGTATAAATTTGTAATTGTTATTGTTCATAATTTTTAAAGTAGTAACTAGCAAAATGAAGTTTAATACAAATTATTTTGGAACTGTTAAAAAGTTTAGAGTGCGTCATAAATTTTGTAATTAGTGAATTAAAGATTATTGGCCTTGTTAATGTGAGTTGGATAGAAAAATAAGGCCTGGTTTGTCATCCCTAAAAAAGTTAAAAAGTCACTATCCTATTTAAATCATATCATCTTATTTAAGTCACATCACCTCTCTATCACATCACTTTAAACCTAACCCATACTCAACCCATATTTCATAACAAGTTAAAAAGTGCACTTATTTAAAACATCCCAAACAATTGCAACATATATTTTATTCATGGTGTTAATAATTTGTTAATTTAATATTGTATAAGTTACATGAAAACATGAGTAAGTTCATTATGGTCATCTAATTAGAACTGTTGAATTTTAATGTATTAGATGTTATTATATTGTTCTGATCATCTTTCTCTTATGGATATATTATGAGTATAGGTGGATGTGGAATAGATTTTTTGTAGTAAAAAAGAAAAGTTTCTTTCATTATAATAAAAATAGTTTCTAACTGTAATAGTTATGTTTTTAGAAATATTATTTTTTATATAGTTTAAAAAAATTTGTAACCGAAGGGCATGTTTGATTGGATGGATTGGAGCATAGGATTGGGATTATTAATCTGTGGACCCAATTATTCTATGTTTGTTTTAACATTTTGGTTTAGGATTATTAATCTAATAGATAATTAATCCAACAAATTTGTAGGATTATTAGTAATGGAGTAGGGGTGGAATTATTAATCCAATGGATATTAATCCAATTGGATAGTAAATACCACACTAATTTAATAAGATTATTAATATTTTACTATTAGTCTTGTGAATCAAACATGACCGAAAGAAATTAAAATTCTTGATCTTGTGGATTTTAAAACCAATTGAGAACAGTTGTTGTATTCAATTTTTTATTTTAATAATATAGTTATTTACTACATCATAATTGGTAGTGATGGACTACTTTAGTACCTTAAAAGATTACTACTGGTATGTTTTGGAGTCCCCTATTTGTTTCTTTAGTTGTTTATACTCAATTTGTAACGCCCCATATTTCAGAACTCAATTAATATTACCAAATTCATTATCATGATCCGTTTTCAATTAAAAGATATGGAAGCTATAATCTTTAACACCAATAAACTTATCTATAGACGTAGAAGTTCCCTCTCATTTATACAAATGGTACAACAATAATTACAATTGAATATAACTGTTGTAGACACTTCATTTTCGACAGCCCTCACAACTTGGACGTCATCGCATGCACACCCAATGATGAGTTTATTTGCTCGTCAAGTGTTTGAAGTCCTCAGCGAAATGCTACAGCTTTGAGCCCTTCAAACCCTACACTCCAGTTACCTCATTCTTGGACCAACCCTTGGTTTTTCAAGCCTGCAGCTTTTGGTTTTGGGCTGCTGGCCATCACTCTTGGTTACCAGCCACTGATACGGCCTGCCGGCCACCAGTGATGGCTGACCGGCCACTAGTTTCTTTTGCAGATATTTTGAGACAGCTGTGCCAGCTCTTTGCACAGATGCATGCATTGCCCCCACGTGTAGGGCTGGATGTTCTTGAGGAGAATTCATATTTTCTATATATAGAGGGCCTTTCTCTCATGTTTGAAGGTTGGAAACAATTTAGAGCACAATTTTTCCTCTCTCTCTAGCAAATTCCTACATTTTTGCCTATACACTCTTAACATTTGCCCATACACCCTTAACCAAACATTTTCATCTTTGAGCTGAGGTGTCTTTGAGGCTTGTTTGAGCTCTTGAGGGTGTTGTTTGCTTGGTTTTGTTGCTTGGAATTAATTTCCTCTTCAAAATGTATAAGGCTTTACCTATTTGCTTGCTTTAACTACTCTTTTTCTTGCAATTTTCCAAGTGTTTTTGGGCTATAAAACTTTTGTATTTTTGGGCTGAAACTTGGGTTTTAAGGCCATTAAAGGTTGAGGGGTGTTCCATCCTTCTTTGTACCTTGCTTTGAAAGCCTTTTCCCTTATGTTTCCCACCCTTTTACTATCTGTTTTTGAGCTTTTAAACACTGATTTTCAGAGTTATTTCAATGGCTAAAATCGTATTTTGAAGTCCAAATTTGGAGGGGTTAGCCTCCTCTCCTTGTGTCTTGCTTATTAGCCTAGCTTGTATCATGTTTTAGCATATTAATCTAGCCTTTTTTGTCTTAATTCCAGCATGTTTTAGGACTTATTTTAGACTATTTTAGCAATGTTTTGGATTGATAGTTGCATTTGAGCTTTATTTTGCATGTTTGTAGTGTAATTGTTCTCATGAGTTTGGTGTTCTAGGCCTTAGACACTATCTTGTTTGAGTTGATTGCATTTATTTATGATTTTCCATACTTGTAATCACACTTAATCATCTCTGCAACCTCCCTCCTTTCTTGGCTTTTGTTTTGCTTTGAAAGTGGTTCAAATAACTTGTTTGTTTAAGCATGAGATTGAGGTGTCATGCTTAATGGATTAATCCCTTAGGGGGTTCATTACCAACGGTATGATGTCTCTTTCATGCCCAAGACAACACTTGGTTTGAGCCATCTTTCCATTAGAAGACTTAAATTCACCATTTGGACTCAATTAATTAAAGAATGGTTGGTCAACTAAAATGAAGTAATTAAAATGGGACTAAAATGGTGCAAGATAATAAAACTGTTGTGTTCAATCGAACGTTAATTGAACACATGGAAGCTTGAGGCATTTCATACTCATTAGTGATGAAATGTTTCAAGTTTCCAATGGTCACTACTTCCCTTGATCTTCAATGATAGGGATATGGTTTTGAGAGTTTCATTTCATTGCATTTATTGAACTTGCACACTTTGGTTCATATGCCATCATGCAATGAAATTGCTTGAGTTGATGGTTTATGAACTAAGCTTGCTACTCCTTTGATTTGTTCATGAAAAGAAGGGGTGAATTGTACAAACAAACCTTTGAACCATGTACATGCTCTGTTTGTTCTCTGTTGCAGCAAGGTGAACCCTGCAACAATGGCCGGCAGGCCCTCATCACTGGCTGGCCAGCCACTGATGCAAAATTCAACAGTGTGTTTTTTAGGCAAAGCAGAGTTATTCTAGAAGTGGGCAACAATGTATGTGTTCTCTGTGCAACAGAGGCTCTCTGGAAACAAAACAGTGGCCTTTTCGGGTGGAAACCAAGCATGCGCATGAACATCCCGCGTTTCTCGAGGCAGAGTAATTAGCCTAGTACTTAATTATTTAGATTACTTATTTCTTTTAATTGCACTTGTGTTGTAATTATTTAATTAGTTAAAGTAGTTAGTTAGTTGTGATGTTGTAATCATTAATTAACTAGAATAGTTAGTTAATTCATGTTCTGTTATAATAATTAGTTAAGTAGTTTAGCTATTTATTCATTTTGTTTTGTAATAGTTGATTCATTAGCTTAGCTTTAATTAGTTAGCTAGTTAGTTTATTCGAACTCTCCTTCGTGAGAGCGCAATGTTGTAATAACGTGTATGTCTTCCAACCCCATGTCTTTCTCCCTTTTATTTACTAGCTTATGATGGTTAGTTTAGGAACATCATATTTTGTTTAGCATACTTCATATTTGCATCCGTTTGTATTGCATGCACCGGGGCTCGGTTCATCATTCTAACTTGCATTGTTAGTTTAAACATCCTTTGAATACGTGCTTAGACCGCATGCTATTTAATTGATTCATATGCCATATTAGTAGCTGAGCCTGTTAGTTGCATTTTTGTATGTATCGCATTAGTCACGTCGCATAGTTAGGAATCATGCATTTTTCTAACTCATTTCTCTTTTGGCTTGGAGTACTAGGTAAGCCTTTACTTGCTTTAGCATGATTGCATGAGTGTGATTGTTGCCATGTTTAGCATGCTTGCCATGAGGCTAATTGCTTAAATGATAAACTGCTTGAATGCCTGTGGATGAAGGCTTGTTGCTTGAATTGGAATAATTTGAGTAATGTTTATATGAGATCACTTTTTCAAGTGGTACATATTTCGAAACAATTTTCAAAAACAAACATGAATCGAAGTGTTCCAATTCTTACAAGTTAGTCTAGACTTATGTGTGTGCGTATCACATAGTAATGCTAGCCTAATAAATCGGAACAAGAGGATATCATGTAAATAAAATCCATATCATGATTAGTAGAGGCCGATCTTTGATCGGGGGAGCAGGGGTGCTCAATTCATGACCTTCTTCTCTCATACCCAAGTTCCTAAGCCGAGACAATCTTGGTGATGACGGACACGTGACCTTTAACACAAGTCATGGGTTTCCTAAATTTCCCAAAAGAAAATATTTAGGTGGGGACTCTGTATTTGGCAAAGTAGTTCATTTTTGGCAATTTGATTCAAAATCGATTTTCCAAAAGATTTTTCAGATTTGGACTCTTTGGTGATTATCTATTTCGGATTGCACTTGTAGAATCAGATTCAGAACTGCGGGAGTCCGATACTGTAGGGCTTATTTCGACTTTCGAAATGGGGCGCGAAAAAGTCGAGCTACAACTGCCCTTAGGCTTACAATCACATGAACTAAAAGGGCTTGACCCTTAGTAAATACAACGGTGTTTTCCCTACATATAAGTGGCCCTGTGGCCGAAAGCAAAATGTGCTTCTCAACTCCAAATAATTCTCCATCTCTGCACCTGAAAATTTTTCAAAAACATGGGATGAACATATAATACAGTAGGGATTTTAATAATTTTAATTAATATAATACATTATATGTATATGATCATGAATACTCCATATAATATGTATATCAATAGTGTTCAACTTTTTTATATTCAAAACATATATATACATGGTACTTTTCCCAAAATGTCTTTCGTTACCATTCCAAAAAAGCAATTAAAACCTTTAGTCTTCCATTTCGTTTCACATGATGGTGTCAAGAACTTAATCACTCTTGAGTTTTGAAAACCTTTTCCAAAATATTCTCAAGTTAATAAGATGAAACAACTAAAATAACCCTATGATTATACCATGACGTGGGATACTGCAACCATTTGAATTATGAGTAGCTCTCAATAAATCAACACGCTAAACGACTCTACTAGAATCACTACGACACACTGCAATTTACAATGCTCTAAAGACATCTACCATATTTTATGGCCATAAGCGAAAGGGCAAATGGTGCACCCATCAAAATACAATTCCGAGGTAAATAACGGTAATAGCAACACCACTCTCATGTTTTACAAGCCACTGGCACGGAAGACAAATAGTGCACCCCTCATATCATAACACATAGACGTAATTAAACAACATAGTACTATCACATATGACAACCCAGCTTTGTCAAATCATAACTGTCCACTTTACCAGGCACTAGCTAAAAAGAACTTGGAACCCATCATTGGAAGCGCAAACCACTTTACCAAGCGTTAGCTGAAGAGAACTTGGGACATATCATTCAAAGCGCAAACCACTTTACCAGGTGCTAACCAGAAGGAACTTGGGACCTCAATATAACACTTTTATCCATATACTCAACATAATCATATCACTTTCATTCACATACTAACCCGCAAAATTTAGTAACACATATGGTTTCAATTTGCCTAGTTTCATATCTATTCTACAACAAGCAGTGCAATCCTCTACCAATTGCCAAAACTGATATCTTTAAAACATTATATAAATAATGTGTAATTCAACCAACCATATATTATCTATCACAATTCTCTATACAAGTGAAATAAAATTTATAGTTTCGTCAATAACACATTAATTATTACACCTCCAAAACTAAGCATAATTTTCAACGCTTTTAGTCTAATTGTTTATTACAATTACCCTTCTCATTTTCTCAAGTTACTTAGACATTAGCAACAACACCTATTTCCATCACTTAATGTCATTATCTCTAATACTCAATAATTATAACCTTAGCCCATTTCCCAATTTAATTTCTCAAATTGTCATGTTACCCAATATTTATCTCTGACCCTTCTCTTCAATTACCTGTAGACGCGCCCCTTTGGCCTCACTCTACAGTTCGGACTCCCTTTTGTGTTACGGTTCTTAATCTGAACCAAAGAGTCCAACTCTGGCAAATCGTTTGAGAAAACAGATTTTTGAAAAGAAGTGCCAAACATGGACTACTTTGCCAGATACAGAGTCGCCACCTAAATATTTTTTAATGGGGGAATTTAGGAAACCCTGACTCGGTGCCAAAGGCCACGTGTCCGTCATCACCAAAGTTGTCTTGGCTCGGGAGCTTGGGTACGATCGGGAAAGGTCAGCTATGAGCACCCCCTCTCGCCCGGTCCGAAAACCGGCCTCTACTAATCATGATATCCAATTTTGAAAACGTTATGTGTTCTTCTACCGGTTATTAGCCTAGATTTACTACGTTATGCGCACAGCAAACAAGTATAGACTAGGTTGCCTAATTTGGAAACAAGCATTGCATATCCGTTTGTTTTGAAAACACTTTGGGTTTTGCTACTCGTAAGTAGGCTAAAATACGGATTTCGATGAGTTTTCCAACTCAAGCAACCCAACCTCCACCCACAGGCATTCAAACAGTTTATCTCACATAAGCACTTAGCCGCATGGTAAGCATACTGTCATGGCAACATTCACACGCATGTGGTATGCTAAAGCGTAAAATACTTACATCGTACTCCGTGCCAAAACAAGAAACTAGTTAGCAGACATGCATGTCCCTAGATCATGTTAAGTGGCTAATACAACAAAGGCAAGGATGCAATTTAGAGTAGGCTCGGCTAACCCTAAAATGGCACATGGAATGCTACAACTATCACGTATTCAAGTTAGATTTGAAATACAATGCAGTTTGTATGATGTACCGAGCCCGATGCATGTCAACAAATGCATGGATGCACGCATGCATTGCATAAGGTATGCTAATTTAAACATGCCCTAATCTACCATCATAAGCAGGTAAATAAAAGGGAAGAAAGACGTGGGGGTTGGAGGACATGCACACACGCACCCACACTTATTACAAATTCGCCCTCTCTCGGAGGGACCAAAAGAATAATACAGGCTGAATAATGAATCAACTATCCTAGCTAATTAATTATTACAGACCCTCTAATTTAACAAATTAAATGCAGAATGGGGATGGCCGCAGCCCTGCCTCGGGATGTGCGAATGATGCATGCTTCAGCCCGCCTTGCCCGAAAATCCGCACCGTGCCACTGCTGCCTCTGTTTTACTGTCTTACTTCTCTGGAAAATTGCCAAAGTCCTGGGACAGATCCCCTAAGTACCTCAGAACATCACCGGCTGAAGCAAATATCCACCGGCTATAGTATGTGTCCATCGGCTGCTTCTGAAGTTGTCGGCACAAAAAGTGTGCCGGTCGGCACAAAATATTGCCGGCCGACAATAAATTCCTGCAGGAGACAGTTTTTGACAGCAACAGCAGACCAGCAGTGCAAGGTATGGGATTTTAGGACAAATGTATGCACGGACACACTCCCTATCATGCAATGGACTCAAGGGAGCATGGCCCTTGACCCCCGGGCCATCAATCACGCATTTCAATGCATGATGGCCCGAAAGCCAAGTTAGCAACTTTGATATCAAATGAAACATAAGCACAAAACAAATCCAAGGGCCCCCAACCCCTATCATGATTGGTCAAGAGGCAAGGGATGCATGCTCAATGAAATGCAACCTAAGCATGGCGGCTAAGTATGCAACATGAACATGCAAATGAGCAATGTATGCTAGGCGCGCAACCTAAACATGTAAACAAACATGGAATGCAACAACATGCAACGATGGGCTTAAACTAACATGGGTAACTCGCAAGCATGCCAAAATCAGCGGCCATAATCATGGAAATGAAGGCACAAAATGCACACACACATGCATGCAATCATGGTCCAACACCTTAAGCATAAACAAGGCAACTCTTAAGCACACTTAAAGAGGCTAAGTATGGACATATAGCATGCAACGTAAGCTCTGAAATCATGTTATAGGAGGTTCCAAACCAACTAAATAAATCAACAAAGCATGCAACAATGCTCACACATTCACATACTTGAAGCATACAAGCCACAAAATGCAAAGAGGCTATATAATGCATGCTAGGATCGACTCAAACAACTTAAGAAAGACCTAAAGTGTAATGACCCGGAACTGTAGGACGTAATTACCAGTACCTAATTATGTGTTTATATGATTTAATTGAAGAATATCTGTTTGAATTGGGGAAAATATCTGTTGAAATGACAACTTTGGGACTGAAATCGATGACCGTAACGAATTCAGAAAATGAAATTGAACATGTCTATGTGCTACCGAGAATATTTAGAACCATTCGAAACGATAAATTGAGAACTGGATTCTGTCTGATTCGTAAAGCCTTGTTTGGCTAAAGATTTTGCCTTAAATGATTATTATGATATATGGCTTAAGAGATAGGGATGTTTGACCCTTTGACTCAAGAGCTACAAGAGAAAAATCTAGAGAAAGAGAGAGGAGGAGAGAATTCGGGAAAAGGGGGAAAGAAGAGAAAGGAGGAGGAACTCAAGCTTAGTCTCTCTAATCTAGCAATCAAGGTAAAAAATTCTTGACTTAGATTGTTACTACTTGCATGATGTACTCAAGATCATGGTTTTGAAAGAGAAGTTATGTTGAATTTGAGCCTATATGTTATGAATCAAGTTTATTTGGCATGTTTTGAGGTAAAACCTCCATGGAAGTTACAAATGAAGCTCTTATGTTCAAGATTATAGTTTTACATTTGAATTCATGGGTTAATTTTGCTAATGATCTATATGGGTTTTGAAAGGAAGTTTTTATGTTGATTTAAGATGGGTTTCAAGGATTTTGGGATTTGGGTTTTATGTCTTGGAATTAATGTTTCTATGGAAAGGATGAAATGAAGAAGAAGAACCAGAATTTCTGAATTTCGCAGGGTCCGCTCGAGCGTAGGGAAGCTCGCTCGAGCGGGAAAATCAGCTTCTCAGCAGTTTTGGGGGAAAATGTACTGTACGCTCGAGCGGACATGTGGGCGCTCGAGCGGGGAGGCTTATTTCAGGAAAGTTTGGGAAGTTGTTTTATATGATTTCTAGCATGTTAATGGCATCAATTAGCATCTTATGAGCATGAGTGAACATAAAGAAGATTGATTTGACCATGAAAAGAATATGATAGTATGTGAAAGAAGAAAGGAAATGGCATGAATTATGTATATTGATGTTGAATGATGAGAATGTGTCATATGTGGATGTTTGCAGGACAAGACGGAAAGACCGTGTAATCGGTAGCAGGAAACCACTGTAAGTAACATTTTCGTAAAGATATGTTATTATGAATTATGTTTCAAAGTGATAAATGTTATGATATGTTTAAATGATAATGTTTTACGTGAATGAATGTCGTGATTGCGAATCTAGTATGGTGTCCATAGATAGTTTTAGTTGTGGGGGACGACATAGACGTGTAGGCCCATGCGCTTGAGTCATGGGGGACGGCACGGATATGTAGGCCCATGACCAGTTTACGAGATCTCGGTATGTGTTTAATCGGTGTCCGGGACCGGTTACTCTAGTCGTTTGTCGACACATGTTATGATACGTTACGTTATGATCTATGGAGTACGCCATTACGTATGTTCTATATGATGACTGATGGCTGACTATGTTTATGAATGTTTTATTACGGTTTTATATAAAATGTTGGACTTCATTCACTAACCCCCTTTACGTTACTGTTACTTGCTGGGCTTTAGCTCACCCCCGTATATATGTATTTTTAGGTGAGCAGCCGGGAAGTCAAGCCTAGGCGGAGTTCAAGCTGAGCCGCCGTTTTGTAAGCCAACCAGAGTTTTGGAAACCTCAGAGCTGGGGCTAGGCCTAGAAGGCCGTTTTGCGGAGTTTTGTCTTTTGTTTTTGTACATGTATTTAAGTGCTACACATGATCTTTTGTCGCTTGTTTTGTAACTGAATGTGGGTAATTAACCTTATTTTTGGCATGTATATAAATGTTCATATTATGCACAGCTCATGGACTATTAGGTTTCTTTTTCGCTTCCGCGAGCCCCGTTTATTTATGTTTTGTTTAGTAAGGCCGGAGGTAATTTACGAATTACTGGCCGGTCACGTTGCCGGACTTCTAGGGGCGGGTTCGGGGCGTGACATAAAGCATGGCAAAATAAGCACAAAAGCTTCACAAATCTAAGCCTAAAATATGCTCAAACAAAGGCTAACAACCTAAGGCATATTAAGGCAATTACAAGGCATCACATGGTAGGTATGCTAAGCATGCACCAAACTGAAAAATACCTTTCTACAATACTGATGAGGGACCAAAAATATGACTACCCACAGTAGATGAAAAGCCCCAAATCAATATACAAACATGCTCAAAATGCAATGCAAGATTAAGGCCCACAAAGGGGTATAACATGAAGTACCAAAAGGGTGCACCAAACAGCCAAAGACCCTTCATGAGACATGTAGAGGGGGGAAAAATAAGACACTTTTCAGGCCTGTCGAAGGCCCAAAAACAGAAGCATGGTAGGCTAAAGAAACATGCAAAAAAATAAGGACCAAAGAGGGTATTGAAGTTAGTCATGCATGGAGATCCCAAACAGTGTTGAGCCCTTCTTCAATGTTGAAGAAGGGCTCAAAATAAGCCTCTTTGTAGTTTACATCAAAGCTCAAAAATACATGCAACTATGGCTTAGATATGAACCAAGAAAATGCTAGTTTTGGGGAAAAGTGTGCTTACCCTTGTAGACCAACAAACCAGCACCTCTTGGACCAAGTTTTGGTGCTCCTAAGCTCTGCAAATGACCTCCCAAATTCTGGAAATGAAAGTGGTGGTGTTGTGCTATGGGTTGGTGAAGGAATGGCCCAAGAACAAGGGTGTTTGGAGGTTGAATGAGAGAGATATAGTGAGAGATGGAGGGATATATGTATCTATATCAGATATGTATCTATATCTCTGGTTTTTTCTTAAGAATCTCTAACCCTAGACAAAGGGAGAGGAGAGGTGCTTATATAAGCCAAGGAAAACACTTAACTTACAAGCTAAGTAAAGGGAAAAGGGTCAAAGGGGCCAAAGGGGGGTGCAAGGCTTCTAGAGGAAGCTAATACAGCTGGCCAAGCTTCTCCAAGAAGCTTGGCCAAAGGTTCAAGCTCCTAGAAGAGAGAGGGGGTCAAAGGAACCAAAAGGGTGCAAAATAGCCACATATATGCACGTGGAGCTGGTTCTGTGCATCCCAGCTGGCACAGCTGGCATGCACCATGCCTGGGAGGGTCAAAAGGGTCAGGTCAGCCATAAAAGAGGTCATCGGCACAATATATTGCCGGTCGGCACAATATAGTGCCGACTTGCACTTTATTCTGGCCGGTCGGACAAATAGAGTGCCGATGGGTGGCCGGTGAGGTCAAAAATTGCCGGTGGATGGCCAGATTGAAGCCCCGGAAGTTAGCTTTCCAATGGCGCAAACCTTGCATCAAAATTCCTCCTGTGCAAAAAGTTATGCCCTTTTCCGTGAAGCCGCGCAGACTCAATCCAACCGGGATGATGCCCAGCTTCAACCCATCATATCTCCTCCACCCGGACTTGGCTCTAGGAGATTCTTGAACCAAAAATGAAGCCCCGGAAGTCTTCTTTCCAATGGTAGTGGCCTCATAGCTAAATTCTAAGTATGCAATTGAATAAGCCTGATTCAGCGAGAGCCGCTCGACTTTCTTCTACCCGGATTCATGGCGAACTTCTTCTCCAACCTATTTTCTCCCCTCCTCTCCTCTTTTCTTCAACTCCAAACCCCTAAACAAAGTGTTTTGAAGGGTTTGTCTCTCTCCTTGTCGAAGAAACTGAACCTGTGCCCTGCACATCTCTCAACACCGAGCAAACCATCAGTAATACCCAAGTCTTGAGGGCGGTCAAAAACGAGGTGTCTACATTACCCTATCTCATTATTCTTAACCATTAACAACTAGCCTTAAATAAATTATCACATTTCATTTATCACCATTCCAACTCATTTAATCATCAATTTCATAATTAAACAACAATAGCTATATTTTATCTCATGAAATCATTGATGAAGTTAGGGTTTTTAATCTAAACCTCATGAATGTATTCTAGTAGCATCAATCAATGATATTAAACAAGAAATCATAAGATTTGTTACCACAATCCAAAACCCTAATCTCATCTACATATATTTCTAAAACTCTCATCAAAATTTTAGTTTTATACAATAGAAAATACCACATATCTATAGACGTCGTGCCTTTTTGGGTATAAAGCACATTTCTACTAACTTGCATTTGAGAGTCATCACTTAATTTTAAAGGGACTTAAAAAACCTTCAACAATAAAAACTAAGTATAAGACTTGATCCATCAGAACCAAATAATTAAGGTTTGGGAACTAAGATACAAAAAGGGAAAGTCATCGAATGAAAGCACTCCTTTTTGCTCAATCCGAAGATTGGCCTCTACTAACTCTCTATTTTGTGATTTTATAGATTAATTGCTTCACAAACTTCATTATTAACCCTAAAAACCATTACTAAGCCTAAAGCTAGGTGATTGAATAAATAAACATCACTCAATTTAAATCCATTGAATAAAGTCATATTTTCATCCAAAAATCGCATATTTTCCATTAAAAAGAAATCAAATGGCGTCCAACCATGCATGATATGAATAAAATACAGTGATCCTAAATATGTTACTAAATACATACAATATGTAACCTAGGCCCGGTTTAAGGGTACTAACATGATTCAATGCAAATAAACCAAATAACAAATAAAATAAATAAAATATGCAGAATGTTATACTGATCTAGGCTTAGACCCGACCCATTTATTGCTTTTGAATCCGAAAAGCCATATCCATAGCGGTTGTCCTTCTCTCTTTTCATATTTGGTTTGGGCTTCAAGGGTTGACACCAGTCTTGGTGGTGTTGACACTGCCTTCCTTTTCTTGTTTTGTTCTGCTCCTAGGGTCGACACTAGTCTTGGTGGTGTCAACACCGCCTTGTTGCTGTGTTCTTGGTGGGGCTACTGAAATTTGGGGTCGACACCAGTCTTGGTGGTGTTGACACTTGTCTTGTTGTTGGCTTCTGGGGTTGACACCAGTCTGGGTGGTGTCGACACTATCTTGCTGCTCAATCCTGGAAATCGCTACTGAAAAATAAGGTCGACACCACGGGTTCCTAGGGTTGACCCTTGTTTGCAGCCAACATTTGTGTCTTAGTATTTTCTTCTTGAGGATCAACACCACTATCTCCAGGGTCGACCCCTGTGAGTTATTTCTAGATTTTTATTTAGCTTGGGTCTTACTTTTTGGAGATTTTTGACTTGTTCTTTTCATTTGACTTTGGGGCTACTATTCTATTAATACCTAATCACTATAAATAAACCCAAAAACACATTTCTCTCATTAGTTGCTTCTTCTTTTTTCCCTCTTTACCCGTGATTTCTCTCTCTTTCTTTCGAAACTCAACTTTTCTTACTTAGATCTTCAGATCTACTTACCTAGAGGTACCTTTTCATCTTGATCCTTTGAAATAGATTGTAGATCGTCTCAAGGGTTTTTTTTTTTTTTTTTTGTCTAAGAGGTTTGTGGTTTCACCAACGTTGAGTTTTTCTAAGTTTTTCTCTTCCACTCTTCTAAGTTTGGGGTAAGGATTTTTCACACCTTCTTATGATTTTTAACTTAGTTATATGCTATTTTTAAACACTATTGTGATTTGGGGATTTTTGAACAAAAGTCTAGGGTTTTTGGTTTGAAATCCAAAGAGGGGTTTTCAAATGGAAGCATGGAAAAGGTTTTGGGATGTGATGATGGTTGTTATATGTTGAAATAATAGGCTTTTTCACTCAAAAATGATTTTGAAAGAAAATGAGGTTTTGTTCCAAAACTATAAGTTTTGATTTATGTTGGAAAACATTGAAAGATGATGTTGGTTTTGTAAGATTCGAAAGAATGTGGATATCGAGGATGATAGTGGAGTTGGATATGTAATATATCTCATATTCTGGAAATGATGAAAATGTTTACTGTTATTGGAATTTTCTATTGTTTAGAAATATCTATTTTGGGCTATCGGTGGAGGATAACTTTGATTGTTGTAGAAATCGCATGAGGATTAGATGAATTAAAACGGATTTCTCATTCATTTGCATTGAGTATTGTTGCATATTTAACACATTGTAAATGTTATTGCTTTGAGAAAGAGGGGTAAATTTGGGAATTAACTGTTGTCTTGTTGAAATCAGTTGGCTTGTGCGTCCATGATAAAAGTCCTAAAAACCGTGCGTGTATCATGAAATGACAATAGTAGTGCTTGTATAGCCTACGTTTACATGGGTGTCGATTTATAATTTCCTACAGATGAAATTTTCGTGAAAGGTTGTGTTTGTTTGGGGTTCCTAGAGTTGTGATTTACTGTCCTGTTTTCTATTGTAAAGGAAATGATTTCATTATTGTGATAAACCTGGCATTACATAGTTTTGGGAAAGTGATATAAAATGTTTTGGCACGAGCATTACATATGCATATCACCTTATATCTTTATTAAGATTCATATATTGTGTTGGATTATTTCCACTGGGTTTTGGCTTACCCTACATAGAAAACCATTTTCAGGTGTTGATGACATGCTTCTGCCAAGGCAATAGTTTGGGAGGACTTGGAAGCAACAGCTTCATTTTGTTTGTTTTGTTGTATTTATTTTGCACAAGCCTAAGGCTTTAATTGTATTAAATTTAAATCCATTTTGTTATAACCAAGCACTGTCTTGGAGAGCTGTAAGCCTTTAGGGAATTTTCTTATTTGTTCAACTTTCATATTATTTCTTCATCATGTAACATATACTATAGGTTCAGGGTTAGACTTGTGAATGTATACTTGCATATGCTATCCTTTTGTACAAGAAACTGGATCAATGGAGGATAATTATTTCATTATATGTTGCTATTTAACTAACGTATTACATGGGTTATTGTCATTTATTCAGGGCATTACAATTACGATGAATAAACCAGGCTTAATGCATGGTTACATGATGCTTGAACTAAGCCTAACACACTACTATCATGATTTAAGCAAAGCATGCAATAAGAAAGCCTAAAAGCATACAAAACTAAGAACCTACATGATGATTGTGCAAAGCTAATACCCTATCATGATTAGGTACAGAAAAGAAAGGATTAAAGCTACTGGAAAAAATAAATAAATAAATGAGACTTACTCGCTGTTTTGTAGAAAATAACAAGAAAAGCAAGAAAAAGTGAAGAACGCCTTAGAATCCTTACTTGCAAACTTCCCTCAGGCTTGGACTCACTTAGATGTGCTTTTTTTTCAATCTCATATGCACTTTAGGATTGTAAAGTTGTTGTTTAGGGTTTGTTTATCACGAATTTACGGTTGGGGTTGAAGAGAAGAGGTTTTCTCTCTCTAAACTCTCAAAAACTCAGCCAAAACTTGATCCTCTCCAAAGAGGGGAGGAAGGGGTATATATAGGCCTCGGGGGAACCTAGGTCGTCTTAGGGTTTCTTATCACTTTTTTACTTGCGCCTCGCGAACAATTCGCAGCAAAAAATCACTCAGTATTGTCAATAGGTTGTGTGGCTGCACAGCCTATTCATGTAGCTTGTGTGGCTGAACGTATGGCGAAACCACCAAGTGCGAGCGCATGTGTGCTCAATGCATGCAAGCCATGCATACATGCTCAAGTACGTGTTTCTAGGCTTTTGAACCCTGTTTTAACCTACATGAGTTCGTTTGACTTTCAATTGACATTTTTTCTATAAAATAAGCCAATGTTTTGAAAATATCTATTAATCCGAACTCAACCAGACCTTTACCTCCTTAGTGGGGATCAAAAAGTTGCATTTTGGAAAAGATGGGTCTAGGGGTAAAATGGTCATTTTATAAAAAAGAGATGATTTTTAGCCAAAATAAGGTTACACAACAGCTCTTATCAACCTTAAGTATCTCTAAAGAAGAAATAATTTCCATTTCATCATCGAGAAGCTTACGAGCGCCCAAAGTCTTAGGGTCCATAAAAAATGGGTTGTCTACAATTGCCCTTCTTTGATAATAAATGATTAAAGTGCATGTCACAGATCCAAGACCATCCCAATTGACACAATCCTAAGACTAAAGGTCATTCCACACATTCATGCAAGTGATTGAACCTGTAAGTTGCCTACATATCCTTGATAGAAGGAATCAGATCAGTGTAGTTTGGGAACGAATGTTGTGCGACAATACGTCAGTGGGTGAGTAGTGTACAACAAGCATTCAATCCATTTATCAAGCATGAAATAACTGATTATTTCAAAAAGAAAGGTGAGGAGACAATACTTTCCGTATCCACCTTATTATTCTAAAGTCATTCCAAATCCATTCATGTTCTTGGTTTGATTCCATTCCGCACTTGCCATGTCTTCAATCCTATGAACACACAAGAAAAACCAATCCAAAACAATAATACACATAGTAGTGTGGTTAGAGTGATGCCATTATGATACCAATGTATGTTATTCTGTTGTTTATGAGATTTATGCTAATTCAATCTATGTCATGCTCACGCCTTACGAAGTAAGAGGTAAAGATGTTTCCATTTCATTTTGTTCTATTCCAAATTATGTTTGAGATCATATTCCACTCCATACCATTACTCACGCCTTACAAGATATGAGGTGTTTGAATCATTCCACTCTGGTTCCTTACATAGATGTGGGGTTAAGATTTCCATTCCACTCTATGTCATACTTGCACATTACTCCTTGTAAGAGATGGGGGTTTATACTGAATCCACTCTTGCTTCTTGCAAGAAGTGGAGGTTAAAATTCAATCCATTCTTACTCCTAGTAAGAGATGAGGGTTTGTACTCAATCCACTCTTGGTCCTTACAAGAAGTGGGGGTTTAAATTCAATCCACCCTTGCTTCTTGCAAGAAGTGGGGGTTTAAATTTCCATTCTATTCAAGGCCATGCTTGCACCTTATGAGGCATAGGGGTTTAATAATTCAATCCACCATTGCTCCTTACAAGGTGGAGGTTTATTTTCAATCCACTCTTGCTCTTTACAAGGTGGGGGTTTATTTATTTGATTCCATTCCGTCGGATTTCTATATATTGAGGTACCAATATTCAAAATAAAATGGGAATTTTATTCTAAACAGCCATTCCTGTATATGTCTATACTATGAATTGATTTCCATTTTCTTACTTTTTGATAATCAAGGTGCTATGCTGCAGATTTTACCTATATTTTTTCTTTTCTGCTGAGGAAAATTTTATTTTATTCTAAGTGTAGTGTGTGCTTTGTGATACATGCAACAAATGTTCCAAATTATCAAACATATTACAAACATGTACCAGTATTCAAAATTGAGTTCGGAGCATACCTGAGCCTATAAAAGGGCTTCCTAGAGCTTGGGAGAGACTGTCACACGTGTAGGGCAAAATTTCCACCCGTATGGGAGCTTGGGTTGTGCGGCCATGCATGTTGCGGTTGTGCGGAAGGCATTTCGACTTTTCACTACCTGAATGGTTTAAATACTTTCCGAGCCTCATTTTCCCTTCCCATACATATCCAAAAATTCTTTATCTCTCTTTCTAACCTCTTCTACTCCCTCTTCCTATACTCCTTCACCATTTTGTTGTTTGATTTATGGTTCAACTTTTCAGACTCCATTTCCTATGCTCTCCATTTTTGACCGAACGAATTTTGATTCTAACCATTTCACGATCATACTCAGGTATTTTGCTACCTTTTCACACTTTCCAGCTTTGTACTTGCATTTTCGCACTTTTATCGCATTTTTATGAGTTTTTCAAACTTTTTCCTCGGTTTTCATACTTTTCTTCAAATACCCATGCTTTCCTCGGTTAATCTGCACTATTCACTACTTTGCTATACTTATTGCGCTCATTTACCAACTATCTTCCCATTTCTATACTTTTGACCCAATTTTCTTCACATTTTTCTTACTTTTACTACTTTTTCACAACTTTTGACATATCACCTTGTGCTTGACCTAGATCACTGATGGCTGGCGACAGCTTTGACCCTGATGCTTATGTTCCACCAGATGATGTTTCTCGAGTGGGATTACCATGGTTTTATGAGTTAGATTTTATCAGTTCTTGCGACATAGTACTATGCGAGCCTAACCTACACGTTTCTTCAATGCCCTTCAACGTATACTTTTTCTTCTTCTTTCTTTCATGCACCTTTTTCTATTTCCCTTGCTCTGAATTACAACTTATTACCTTATTCTTTGTTTTTGCAGGAGCGTAGTTGACCTATACGGAGCTTCGACTCGGTTTCTGGTATCACAGAGTGGTACCAGCATCTCTGAGCTATAGTTAGCTTCTTGATTAAGGGATTTGACTTTGGTCCCTTATGTACTTCTCTCAGCGATGCCTGATTTGCTCATAGCCACTTGGATGCTTTGATGGAGAGGTAATGGGACACCACTGACACCTTCCACTTTTCAGGCTCTAGGGAGATGACTATGACCCCGAAGGACTTTACCATGTTGTCGGCCTTTTTGTTGATGGCGTACCTATTCATTTGGACCCGGTGTTGGCTAATGACGAGGATGCTTTACTATATCTATTGGGTGAGGTTCCTCCTTACACTCGAGGCCTCGTCCAATATACTTGGTTCCTTGAATGGTTCTGTCACCTCACACTGATTACTCTAGATGAGATCGTCCAGTACATACGTGGTTCTTATTGTACCTATTAGGGATAATCTTGTTCGTAAATACAAAGAACAAGGTTCACATGTAGTTTTTGGCAGTGTTGATCAGCATAGACCATATCGGCAACTATGATTAGGTTGGAGTAGCTCTTGCCACCCTTTATGGTTAAGCGAGTGCCATCTCGCAGAACCAAAGGATGTTGCTAGGAAACACTAGCATCTATGGGAAGTATATTTCTTTTTTCTGTTTTACTATCTATTTACCTATTTTCCTATATCTGTTCTTTGCCCTTTTGTCTCTTTTTGTCCCTTTACCTCTTTGTATATTTGTCTGCCTATCTACTTGATTGTCTGATTTCATTGCTTATCTGTGTAGATATCGAGCTTTGAGTACTTCCGAGAGCTCTCTCCCAAAGTGGTTGGTGATTCTGCAGACATATTTCTTCAATTCACCTGCTACCAGCAAGATCATCGTGGGCATCTCCCTTGGCTTGAGTCCTTTGATACTTTTCGGTAGTACTTTGATTAGGTTACTGCTGCTCAGGTAAATTTCTATTTTACAAACGCTTTTCTCTCATTTATGATGATTTTCACACTCTGATTCTAACTAAACCATTCTTTTTTCAGATTACTTGGAGGCCTTGGATTGGGGTATTAGTGGTAGATCATGCTTGGTATCTTAGGATTCAAGCTCTTAAGAGGCAGCGGTATTTATTAGACGGCCCTAGCTGGCGGGTCTAGTATTTGGTGGAATGAGTTTGTCGTCAGTCTTTAGGTCTTCTGGAGCTGAGGGTGTCTATTCAGGTGCCAACTGAAATGTAGTCAGTAAATTTCTTCACCACCATAGAGGTGATGTATGCCTAGGAGGGTACGAATGTTATGGTGCTACTTGGGGATGGAGATTATATAGACTTCATCTATACTCATCTGAGGGGTAGTCTACAAGGAGAGGTGCCGTTGGAGGGCCGACTGTGTTTTTGGCTAGGAGAGCAGGTCAGGACTGGGGCCGAGGATGCAGTAAGGTAGAGGAGCTGCTGCCCCTACAACTGTAGTAGATTTGCCGAAGATGCTGACATCCGTGGTGGTGACATTGGTTTTTGGAGACATTCTCCATATTCCTCTTCCAGACTCTTCGGTAGTTCCTCTATAGCTACCAAAGGGAGTCGAGCAGGTGTTCTTTTCTTCATCAGTCATTCATTTGTCCCAAGTCTGTAATTATACTCATTCGGTATCTGATACTCTTTTTCTGATTCAGGTCCCTTGCTGGTTTGCAGAGGCATGTCTCCGGTCCATGGCCAGCATGGAGATGTTGGTTAGGGATTATGCTGTGGGGCGACGACGTTCAGTTCGGGTATATGTTCTGTCTCTTTCCATTAATCTCCTATCATTTTTATCTGTGTACTAAGCTCTTATCTAATCTTGCAGGCTGTTTCTCGAGCCTGACATGCAGGTGAGGCTTCAGGTTCTAAAGTAGTTGGAGATAGGGGGTCCGATATGGACTACACCCCGAGCAGCAATGATGATGACAATGATGATGATGAGGACCTTATTTCTGGCTTTCTTTGATCTCAGGGTGCTTCAAAAGGCCTTCGAGTAGATTGACCAGGTCTCATCCGCCTTATCTTTAGGATTTTTGCTTTTCTTTTCACTCTTTGTATACGAAAAACATTTTATAGGATGTTGGAGGATGTCTCCTTTTTGTAAAAGCCAAACAAATAGTATATACAATGACAAGCCATTTTCATTTTGAATCTATATTCTATTTTATTTCAATTGATGTACTTGTTTATTTGAATTTGATAATGACTTTTGACTGAAAGCAAACAAAATTACAACTCGATGAATACTTTTCAAAACCAATCTAACAACTATAACAAGACAAGTAAAAGACTTAAATGCTATATGCTAGGATGTCTTCACTATTTTCAAAACATTGCATGCTGCTCCATGAGTTAGAGAGGAAAGCTTGGGTTATAAGTTACCTTGCATGGGTTGTGCGGCCACACAAACCCAAGCTATACCATGTGCAGCAGCATGAATTCCTACTTTCTTCGGGACTATGTTTAGGCCTATATATACTTGTTCTGCACAAAATAATCATCTCACAACATATTTTTGATCAATTTTCCACTCCAAAGTCTTTTTCTTCTTCTGGTTTTCAATCATGTCCTCAAAGAGCAATCTTTCAACTTGGATGAACAATCTTGATGGTGCAGAAAGGATCAACTTTCAGTCTTATGGTTTGAATTCCATATTTCCTCTCAGTAGGGTTAATATCAACTGGTCTTTTCTCTATATTGTGGCTCGATCTTGGGATCTAAGCATCCATGTGTTTCAGTTTGGGCATCAAGAACTTTGCTATACTTTCAAGGAGTTTAAGGCCTTGTTGGAAAGTCATCCATGCACTGATTTAGTTTATCCCATACCATTGGTCGGTTATCCTAAACTTTTAGAAGAAATCTGTGGGTTGCTTCTTCGGTGAAGCCAAGGCTTGTATACAGAATGATGAGCTGTCGATCATTAATTTGATTAATAAGTTTATGAATAGGCGAAACTGGGGTGATTGGAGGTTTCAGCATTGTAAAAGGAACGCCTTGTGCATCTATTTACTTACTCAATTCTTGATCGTGCCGAGTAACGGTATAGTTAGCCCTCTCTTGGTGGATGTGGCTAAGCAAGTTAGTCAAGGCAAAGGTTTCGTTGGGCTAGTTTTAGCCGAAACTTTGATGGATTTGGATGCAGTTCATGATGGTAAGACCGTTTATTTTGCAGGTAGCCCACTATTGCTTCAGGTACCATCTTAACTCATTTTTTCCTCTCATCTCGCATCTTTATATTCTTTTTCCTTTTTTCCTAAGTATGGCTTATGGACAAGTTAAAGGTGTGGGTAACTTCTACCTGTTACTCAGCAGTTTCATATCATACTTGGTCTTAGTTGGTGACGATGAATACCGTTGATGATTGGCATGATTGGAAGTGCAGCCGAACATACAGAGTTATTGCTTGGCATTGTCCTTGGTTGATGCTTCCGATGATGACCCATGAGATGCTTCATTTCTCGGGTGTGGAGTTGGTGATTCTAACTCGTGCAACTTACTACTTTCCTCTTCGAATCTTGCGATAGCTAGGGCACAAAAAAGTAGTTCTCACTTGAGAAATAATTCTCGGGCTTGGCAAGACAGGGAACTCGTGGTGGCAGAAGATGGCTTCAATTGTAGACTGTCCAGTAGATACATCTAGTGGCTAGAGTGAGACATTCAATGGGATGAAAGTATATAGAAAGAGAGCTAGTAAAAGAATAAAAATTGAGTGACTCTGACTCAATTCGTGGTGCCCCTAGTTTAGAACATATTTCTCGTTTTCCTTTATTTTTCTTAGCTTTTCAAAACTTTCATTGAATGGAAATTAGTTAGATTTGCCTTTATGTTATGTTTTAAGATTGTTATCAATAAAATAATACAATGAGTTCTATTTCTTTATCAAACTTTGTGTAATCAGATAGGAATGCAAATCACTTACTCTTCTTATTAAAAATAATTAAACAACATTTTCGCAAGTCAACTAATTTAAATAATTTTGAAACCGAATCCCTAAGTTGTACAACTAAAAATCCCTAGATGTTGAACATTCAGTACTTGAGATAGTAATCTATGCCAACACTAGACAAATGGTAAGATCTAGATGAGATATGGCCATACTTAAGAATGAAATTGCTTACGTATCACGGATATGGGAATTAGGCCATACGTAGTTCAAGCTAGGGTTCCATTGGGTGTTAACTCTCTCCTTTTGAGCTCCAATTTTTGCCAAAGTCGCCTTTTCAAGTTTTCAACTTCGCGAGCTTCCATTATTTTATTCTTCTTTTTTGAATGCTCCACTTTTTGCATGGGTCGCCCTTTTGGGTTTTGGCCCAACAAGCTTTCTCAAGGGTAGCGTTTCTTCAATTTGTCCAAGTTAACAAGTTATGTGAATTTTATCCCATCCAAGTCCATCAAAATAGTGGCTCCTCCCGTCAGAATCTTCTTGATAATATACGGTCCTGTCCAATTCAGTTTGAACTTTTCCTTTTGATCATGTATAGGAACTCGATTCTCTTTAAGCACTAAATCTCCTTCTTTCAAATTTTTGGCCTTAACTTTCTTGTTAAATGCTCATGCAATTCTTCGCTAATAACCTTGGACATGGGACAATACCTAAAGTCGTCTCTCATCGAATAGCATCAATTCCTCAAATATGCTCTTTTTCCATTCAGCCTTTTCAATATAACATTCGGCAACACTCGTAGTGAAGGGATTTCGATTTCAGTGGGTAGGATAGTTTCTATCTTATAAACTAAGGAATAAGGAGTTTCTCCAGTTGAAGTTTTGATTACTGCTTGGTATCCTCACAGTGCGAATGGTAGTTTGTCCTATCAATCCTTATATTAATCAATTGTTTTTGCAGGATGTTCTTCACATTCTTGTTCACAGCTTCAATGGCTACATTGGTTTGTGGTTGGTATGGTGATGACTTATGGAAGGTCATGTTGTATTTTTCAAGTAAATTAGCCACTTCTCCTTTGAAATGGGAGCCATAATCTGACACTATTTCGTTTGGCACTCCATATCTATAGATGATATTGTTCCCAATGAATTTGGCTACATGTGACGCTTTAAGTACTAAAAAGGACATGACTTCGACCCAATTAGTGAAGTAGTCGATGGCTACTAGTATATACTCGTGTCAGTTGGATCCTTTTGGTGTGACTACCCTAATTACATCAATGTCCCAGACTGAGAAAGGCCACGGCGAGGTCAGGTTATGTAGTAATGATGGCGGCACATTCATGAGATTGGCGTGAATTTGACACATATGACATCTTCTGATGAATTGCATATAGTCACTTTCCAAGGTAGACCAGTAATACCCTTGTCGAAGAATTTTTCTTACTAGCATCACTCCATTAACATGAGCTCCACATTCTCCTCTATGTACGACATCCATAATTCTTTCCCCTTCTTCCGTATCTACTCATAGCTTGTGCATTCCCAGATGTCCTCTTTTGTAGAGCTTCCCTCCACACAAGATGCATTGGGTGGCTAAGCGCCGTACAACTCTTTCATCCTTTTCTATCACCCCTTGTAGATAGGTGTATTTCTTTATGAAGTTGCAGATGTCGTAATGCCACGGGTGTTCGTCTTGTACTTCCTCTATTGTAGCAATCATTTCGTAGGTTGATGCATATCTCTGTTCTATAATAATGGGCCTCATCTTGATCCTTTCAGGAACGTCGACCATAAAGGCCATGGTGGCCAAGAAGTCGGCAAAGTGGTTATTCTCTCTTAGCATATGGGTGAACGTAACTTTCTCAAATCTTGGCAACAAACAATCCAAAGTTTGGTGATAAATTTTCATCTTTTCTTCCTTGACTTTTCAATCTTCTCTAGCTTGTAAGACTACCCAATTTGAGTCTCCAACAACATCCAACTGCTTTTCCCCAAGTTCAAGGGTTGCCTCCAATCCGACAATACATGCTTCATATTCTGCTTGATTGTTTGAAACTTCAAAACAAAGGTTGAAAGCCAAAGGATAAAGAAACATTAGTTACAAATAGAGCAAATAGATATGGACAGATATTAATTTTCTTATTTTATAGGTATTTATATAATAAAAGTGTGATAACCCTTGTCACGACCCAAACCTGCCCCTAAAAGTTCGAACATGACCAGCCTATATATAGGCCTCAAAACAAAATAATTAATAATTATTTCACACAACACCGGGGCCTAAGACAAAAGCAAATAAAAATACAAAGTGAAACGTCCATTGAACAGTGTTTAAATGCCAGGATCTTAATATACACATCATATACATAGAGAATTTACACAGATAGTTCAAGTCCCATCACGTCATGTCATACAAGTCTATACAAAAGGGGTAACAACCCAAAATTTACATATACCAATGTATCCATAGCGTAACATCACGGACTTAACAAAATGTGGTATACAAAAGAACCCACAAAAGCAAAAAGGCTCCACTTGGGAAGCTCGACAAAACTAGTTCGACAAGAAAGCTCCTGGGGCTGACCTAAGGCTAGCCTCTGGGCTGATCACCTACATCATATACATAAATATAGAGTGAGCAAGGCTCAGTGAATAATAGCAACGTAAGGAGATTTATGTGAATGAGCGTAATCTTGTAGAGCATAATCATAACCATAAGTCATAAGTCGGTCTTATTCGGTTTAACATTTCTAAATGGCCTTGGGCCCACATAAGACAGAACGGCCTTGGGCCCAGCATAAGACAAAACGACCTTGGGCCCATCATATCAACAGCTGTTTGGAACCTTATAGGGTAGATGGAACATCAGCATGTTTCCATCACCCTCCACCTTAGAGCCATGAATCATAAATAGTCCATATCAGAACGGCCTCGGGCCCATTATTCACAATCAAAGCAGAACAACCTCGGGTCCATTACATACACCATTGTTCAATCATTCCCGTTATTCTAACTAACACATTTCATATAACAAGCACCATTCACAAGTAAAAATATAAGAATCATGGTCATAATACATTAATGAAATATATCATTACATTACTATTACTCACAGTGATGTAGTTAAGCAACAGTTCCTTCTAGCACGTGACCTACACAAGGCACACACACACACTTGTATGTCATTCACTTTACTTTGACCCTTTTCATTTGTCCAATTCGTTTAGTTTCCATTTATTCGTAAGCACGTTAGAAGGCTCAAATAGATATATTAATAGTTCCAAAGGGTCAAACAGAGAAAAAGAAGCTGATAGAAATTCTTCCCATTGGCCGCATGTGCGAAAGTTCTCCACCACACGAGCGGGAAGGTGTGCTGCACGTGCAGCTTTGCACGTGCTTTTATTTCAGAATGCCTTAGTCTGCCTCTCCTGTTTTCTGCACGTGCCGCTGTAAGCCCCGTACGTGTGACTGTGCCTCCCGTACATGCAGCCATGAGCCCCGCACGTACGGTCATGGGCTCTGCTTTTTAGTCCGAAACTTCAATAATTTAAGCTTTCAAGAGATAGTCATACAGCCAAAATCAAGTAACTTTATTTCAACAACATAGCATATAAGCTCAATAAACATGAAATTCCAACCCAATAAGATCAAGACTTGTTTTATTTTGGGCCTTTACACCTCCAATTTCCATGATTCCTTCATTTTTCATCATATATATACATATATATTTATATTTCCATATTTACATGAGCTCAAGCATGCAAAAGGGTAAGATTAGGCACAATTTCTCTCAATCTAATACAAATTAAACATAATATAGAAGAATCAACTTTTCCATCATACACATCCAAGAAATACATGATCATTTATGAGATTTGGTCATTCGCAATAATAACTCATAACCCTAACTTCCATGGAGGACAAATTTCATTTCAAAGCTTGATTCAAAACAATTGAAGAAGGATTGAGAGTTTACTAGTGATTTACACTCACTTTAAGTTGTATTCTTCAAATCCCCCTAGCAAGTTCTTCAATCTCCAAGCCTTGATTGATCTCTTTCTCTTCTTCAAAATCTCTACCAAGAGATATTTTAGAGTTGTGTTGACTAAGTCATCTAAAGTTCATATGTATATCTACCAAGGCTTACTAGTTAAGTTAATGGGGCCTAAATTACATCAATTAATTCATTACGAATCAGATTTTTACAAAACTTCATATTATATCCTAAAAATCACGTTAATCACAACGGTAAAGTCAATTTCTGGTTATCGCGCCTCTAAGGCCTCCAATTTCCAGCCCAAAGGTCAGAATTTCAACAGATTTTCTTATAACCAACAGATATAAGTTGATAATCATCTATTTTACATATGAAAACATAGAATTTCATATCAAACATATATAATCACGTATAAGAGAGGAAATTAAAGCATAGGAGAGGGTCGGGTTATTACACTCTTCCTCTCTTTAAGAAGTTTGGTCCCTCAAACTTATTTTACCTCAAGTTGAAAATAGTTCCGAATACCGTTGTTTCATTTCCTCTTCTCTTTCCCAAGTGGCTTCCTTCCCGTAATGTTCTTGCCATTCAACTTTTACCATTGGGATTGTCTTGTTTCGTAGTTGCTTCACTTGTTGGTCCAAAATTTGAATCAGTTTCTCTTCATAGATCAAGTTGTCATCCAAGGTAATCTGACGGTAATCTATGACATGGACGGGTCTTGTAAGTAACCCTGTAACATAGATACGTGAAACACGTTATGTATTTGTTCCATACTCAGTGGAAGAACAACACGATAGGTTATCGGACCCACTCTTTCCAGAATTAGAAACGGACCAACAAACCGGGGCATTAATTTACCCTTCTTGCCGACTCTTGTATGTCCTTTCATCAGGGTAACTTTCACAAAAACATAATTATCCACTTCAAATTCCAAATCCCTTCGCCGATGATCCGCATAACTCTTTTGCCTGCTTTGGGCAATTTTCAACCTTTCCTGAATGGTTTTAATTTTCTCTGTGCGTCAATTGCACAATCTCAAGCCCAAACAACGATCTATCACCGACTTCGGTCCGACACATTGGCGAGCGACATTTTCTTCCGTATAACGCTTTATAGGGTGCCATTCCTATGCTTCAATGATAACTGTTGTTGTATGCGAACTCTGCCAACGGTAAATAAGTTTCTCAATTCCCTTGGAAATCTAAGACACACATCCAAAGAATATCTTCCAATGTTTGTATTGTTTTTTCAGATTGGCCATTTGTTTGCGGGTGGAAGGCCGTACTGAATTTCAACTATGTTCCCATAACATCTTGTAAACTCTGCCAAAATCTTGACACAAATTTGGGATCCCTATCGGACACAATTGAGACTGGAACCCCATATAGCCGTACAATTTCATTCACATATATAGTAGCAAGCTTATCCGCATTGTACTGAGTTTTCACAGGTAGAAAATGTGTTGATTTAGTTGGTGTATCAACAATAACCCATATGGAGTTCATACCTCGGGAAGTTCGGGGTAAGCCAACAATGAAATCCATCGTTAGGTGTTCCCACTTCCACTCCGGGATGGGGAGAGGTTATAGTAAACTTGCTGGTCTTTGGTGCTCTGCTTTCATTTGTTGATATTGCAAACATTTTGACACAAATTCTGAAATTTATTTCTTCATACTAGGCCACCAAAAACTTTGTTTTAGATCTTGGTACATTTTAGTGTTACCGGGGTGCAATGTAAACTTAGACTTGTGTGCTTCTTCCATCAGCCTTTTCTTAATTTCTGGCACATTTGGGATACACAATCTATCATTGAATTTTAACACGGAATTTTCAAAAGTGTACCCGAGCCTTGACTTTGTTTCCATCCCATCACAAATTGTCTTTAGAAATTCATCTTCTACTTGCCTTTGTTTAATTTCTTCAATAAGTGTCGGTTGAGCTGACATCACTGCTAATATTGCGTCTTGACCATATATCACAATTTCTATATTTAGTTTTTCCAAATCAAGTAGCACCTCTTTTCGCTTCGTGTGAAAATTTGCCAATGTCCCTGTACCTTTTCGGCTAAGAGCATCCGCAACTGCATTAGCTTTACTAGGATGGTAATGGATTTGGAGATCATAATCCTTGATAAGCTCTAACCACCGTCTTTGTCGCATATTCAATTCTTTTTGAGTGAAGAAGTACTTGAGGCTTTTATGGTCGGTGTAGACCTCACACGTTGTACCATACAAATAATGTCGCCATATTTTCAAAGCAAATACCACTGCAGCTAGCTCCAAGTCATGTGTGGGATAATTCCTTTCATGCGGCTTGAGTTGACCAGAAGCATATGTGATAACCCTTCCATTCTGCATGAGTACACATCCCAATCCTTTATACGAAGCATCACTATAGATCACGAATGCCTCAGTACCAGATGGTAGAGCAAGAATTGGTGTTGTAGTTAACCTTGTCTTCAACTCTTGAAATGCGGATTCCCTCTATTCTAACTACTCAAATGGAATACCCTTCTGGATCAATTGGGTAAGTGGCACGGCAAGTTTAGAAAAGTCTTTAACAAATCTTTGGTAGTACCCAGCTAAACCCAAGAAGCTACGCACCTTCGTCACATTCGTAGGAGTTGGCCAATTCACAATAGCTTCAATCTTGTGTGGGTAAACAGAAACACCCTCCGTATTTATTACATGCCCCCAAAACACCACTTCATGCAACCAGAACTCACATTTCTTTAATTTTGCATATAGTTTCCTATCTCGAAGTGTTTGAAGAATCAAGCGTAGGTGGTTCTCATGAGCTTCCATATTTTTTGAATAAATGAGGATGTCATCAATAAACACAACCACAAATTCATCCAAATATGGCTTAAAGACACGATTCATTAAATCCATGAAGGCTGTTGGTGCATTGGTAACCCCAAACAGCATAACCAAAAATTCATAATGCCCATATCGGGTTCGAAAAGCAGTTTTCTCAATATCTTCGGCTTTGACCTTCAATTGGTGATACCCGGATTGTAAATCTATTTTGGAGAAAACTTGTGCACCTTGTAGTTGATCAAATAAATCATCGATCCTAGGCAAAGGATACTTATTCTTTATGGTTACTTTGTTAAGCTCTCGGTAGTCCACACATAATCTAAGGGTGTCATCTTTCTTCTTTACAAAAAGAACCGGTGCACCCCAAGGAGAGGTACTTGGGCGAATAAACCCTTTATCAAGTAGATCTTGTAACTGTATTTCAATTCTTTCATCTCAATCGGTGACATTCTATATGGAGTTTTCAAAATAAGTTGAGTTCCCGATACTACATCAATTGTAAATTCAATTTCACGATCCACTAACTCGTTTGGTAACTCCTCCGGAAAAACATCCAAAAATTCATGGACAATTGGAATTGTATCAACACATACATCCGCTGGTTGTCCATTCAAAATGCTACACAAATATCCTTGACATCCCTTTTGTATGAATTTATACGCTTTCATTGCCAAAATCAAATAAGATGGAAGGGTCACCCTATGTCCCGCAAAAGTAAATTCAGGTTGTTCTGAGGGTCGAAAAATAACATGCTTAGACGAACAATCAATAGTGGCATGGTATTCACTTAGCCAATCCATCCCCAAAATTATATCGAAATAAGCTATGTTAAGAGGAAGTAAATCAGCATATAACTGAACATGCCCAATCAAAATCTCACATCCGAAAGTAGAAGTTCCAAACTTGGTTTCTTACTCGGTGGTGTCACTGATCCCCTTGGAGCTTGGGTATTCTGCCTCTTCCCTTTCTACTCTGAGACCTGATTTTGAGCAACAATATTACCCTCAGCTATTATTGCCCTTTCTAACACAGCAACATATGTAGGCAATTTCAACATATTGATCCAGTCGAGAATGGCATTCCATAATCCTTCCTCAAATTTTCTTGCCTTTTTGTAGTCCGTATCCACCATATGTGGTGCGAAACGGGCTAATTCTGCAAATTGAGCTTCATACTCTGCAACAGTTTTATTCCCTTGTCTCAAGGTCTCAAACTCGGTCACTTTCTTATCTCACATAGAAAAGCTCCAGAAATCGGGCCCAAGTCAACCCTTGGTGTTCATTTCTCGTAAGCATCCACCATCTACGTGCTTCATCTTCAAGAATGAAAGCGACAAGTTGTACTTTCTGGGCTTTGGTGCATGGAAAGACCTCAAACAACTTTTCTATGCCCAACACCCATACCTCTGCTTTTATTAGTTCAATCCCCCTTGAACAAAGGTGGTTTCATTTTCTTGAATTCTTTCGTAAGCGTAATTATTCGGTCCTCGGCCTATAGTCTTGCGCCACTAGCGGTGATACAGGCACTGGTGGCGGTGGTGGTTGTTGTTGTTATTGCCTCAGAGTTTTTGCCATTTTCCGAATCATCCTTTCCATTCTCTCCAACCGTGTGGAGGTAGAATCCTCCGAGTCATACATCATTGTCCTCACCATGATCTACATATCAAAAGATTATAATACACACAAAAGATACACAAGTATACATCGGCAGTATGCATTTCATGATACATGTCATTAATCATTGCAGATACAAATCTCATTGCTATATGTCATTTTGTATGCACCAAGAAGTAAAATATATGTAACCTAAGTCTTTCTAGACTCCTTAAAGCTCAATGGACTCGTGTGTGAGATAAAACTCGTGCTCTGATACCAACTGTCACGACCCAAACCTGCCCCTGAAAGTTTGGACATGACCGACCTGTATATAGGCCTCAAAACAAAATAATTAATAATTATTTCACACAACACCGGGGCCTAAGACAAAAGCAAATATAAAGACGAAGTGAAACGTCCATTGAACAGTGTCTAAATGCTAAGATCTTAATATGCACCTCATATACATATGGAATTTACATAGATAGTTCAAGTCCCAACACGTCATGTCATGCAAGTCTATAGAAAATGGGTAACAACCCAAAATTTACATATACCAATGTATCCATAGCGTAACATCATGGACTTAACAAAATGTAGCATACAAAAGAACCCACAAAAGCAAAAAGGCTCCACTTAGGAAGCTCAACAAAACTAGTTCGACAAGAAAGCTCTTGGGGTTGACCTAAGGTTGGCCTCCGGGCTGATCACCTACATTATATAAATAAATATAGAGTGAGCAAGGCTCAGTGAATAATAGCAACGTAAGGAGATTTATGTGAATGAGCGTAATCTTGTAGAGCATAATCATAACCATAAGTCATAAGTCGGTCTTATTCGGTTTAACATTTTTGAACGGCCTCGGGCCCACATAAGACAGAACAGCCTTAGGCCCAGCATAAGACAAAACGGCCTTGGGCCCATTATATCAACAGTTGTTCGGAACCTTATAGGGTAGATGGAACATTGGCATGTTTCCATCACCCTCCACCTTAGAGCCATGAATAATAAAGTCCATATCAGAACGGCCTCGGGCCCATTATTCACAATCAAAGTAGAATAACCTTGGGTCCATTGCATACACCATTGTTCAATCATTCTCGTTATTCCAACTAACACATTTCATATAACAAGCACCATTCACAAGTAAAAATATAAGAATCATGGTCATAATACATTAATGAAATATATCGTTACAATACTATTACTCACAGTGATGTAGTTAAGCAACAGTTCCTTCTAGCACGTGACCTACACAAGGCACACACACACTTGTAAGTCATTCACTTTTCTTTGACCCTTTTCATTTGTTCGATTTGTTTAGTTCCCATTTATTCATAAGCACGTTAGAAGGATCAAATATACATATTAACAGTTCCAGAGGGTCAAATAGTGAAAAAGAAGCTAACAAAAATTCTTTCCATTGGCCGCACCTGAGGAAGTTCTCCACTGCACGTGCAGGAAGGTGCGCTGCACCTGCAGCGCTGCACATGCGGCTTCGCACGTGCTTTTATTTCAGAATGCCTTAGTCTGCCTCCCCCAGCACGTGCGGCTGTAAGCCCCATACGTGCGGCTGTACCTCCCGCACGTGTGGCCATGAGCCCCGCACATGCAGTCCTAGGCTCTGCTTTTCAGTTCGAAACTTCAACAATTTTAAGTTTTCAAAAGATAGTCATACAACCAAAATCAAGTAAATTTACTTCAACAACATAGCATATAAGCACAATAAACATGAAATTCCAAACCAATAAGATCAAGACTTGTTTTATTTGGGCCTTTACACCTCCAATTTCCATGACTCCTTCATTTTTCATCATATATATACATATATATTTATATTTCCATATTTACATGAGCTCAAGCATGCAAAAGGGTAAGATTAGGTACAATTTCTCTCAATCCAATACAAATTAAACATAATACAGAAGAATCAACTTTTCCATCATAAACATCCAAGAAATACATGATCATTTATGAGATTTGGTCATTCCCAATAATAACTCATAACCCTAACTTCCATGGATGACAAATTTCATTTCAAAGCTTAATTCAAAACAATTGAAGAAAGATTGAGAGTTTACTAGTGATTTACACTCACTTTAAGTTGTATTCTTCAAATCCCCTTAGCAAGTTCTTCTATCTCCAAGCCTTGATTGATCTATTTCTCTTCTTCAAAATTTCTACCAGGAGATATTTTAGAGTTGTCTTGACTAAGTCATCTAAAGTTCATATGTATATCTACCAAGGCTCACTGGTGGGGCCTAAATTACATCAATTAATTCATTACGAATCAGATTTTTACAAAACTTCATATTATATCCTCATCCTAAGGAAGGTTGGCAGCAATAAGAAAGATCTCAGAGTGGGCAAGCTTGGCCCAAGCTGGGAAGGACCATATCGCATAATCTCGGTCGCAGGTAATAGAGCTTATCGGCTTGAGGACACTGATGGCAAAGAGCTGCCAAGACCCTAGAACACAAGCAATTTGAAGTTTTTCAACCATTAATTTCTGTTTTTGAGTTTATTTTATGTAAGGATTTATTAGCCGAAGTATTAATAAAATACTAGCTTGATTTTTTTTTTTCATGAAATATTATTGAAATTTGTTCGATAAGACTAAAAAGTCTTAAGGCGATGTTCCCATGGTGAACATGACGATCAACTTAGACTTGCCATGATGGTAGAGTTGAACTAAGTCTGCGATATTTTAGTATGAAACATAACGATTAACTTAGACTTGCCATGATGGTAGAGTTGAACTAAGTCTGCGATATTTCAGTATGAAACATGACGATTAACTTAGACTTTCTATGATGGCAGAGTTGAACTAAGCCTACAACATTTCGGCATGAAACAAGGCAAAATTGGCCATAACTTGGTTAGTTTAAAAGGAAAGCCAAGGAGAATGGTACTCTCGGTGCACTAAGGTTAAGCCTCAGGTGTTTCGTTTGAGTGAGCCAAACATGATGACCTCGGTCAAGAATGTTTAAGTGAGACTTAGGTGATAACCATGTGATGCATCCTTAATGTGAACATAATTGGTACTTAGGTTCACATTAGGGGGCAGGAAGTATGAATGAGTATAACACTTATGGAATTTTTTGAAAATTTTGCAAGTTGAAGTTATCCGAGATCATTGACAAGACATACTATCCGAGATGATAGTACTGGATTGTACCTGAAGTGTAATTATTCAAGATACCCAGTTAGGTTGTTAGACTTAGAAGGGTGAAGTCTTGCCAGAAGATAGCATGTACAAGTGAAGAAACAATACTTGTTAAAATTTGATGAGAAAATTTTATAAGTGTTATTATCCGAGATGTGGATGTATCTGAGGTCTTAGGGTCCGAGGTGAGGAGCCAAGTTGTCAAACTTGGAAAGATAAGAAAGATTATAAGTATGAAAAAGTATGCAAGACATAAAGGAAAGGTAGTGAGCATACATGAACGAAGCATTCAACAAAAAAGAGAAGACTTGCACTGAAAAAAGAAAGACTTGCAATCATAAAGGAAATTTGATTACAGCAGAAGGCACATCGGCCCAACAAAAAAGAAAAATGTTCAATAGAAATGATTCCAAAACAACAAAGTTACAAAAATTCGAAGAAAAAGTACAAGGGAAAGAAAAATTCCTAAGTACTGGGGTCTTGTGCACTGATCTCGGACTATACAACCTTGGCTGTTGGTAGTGTTTCGACCTCAGGAGCAATTTCAGTATCTATTGCTTGAAGAGTCAGATCCAGGCTCTTCTCTGCAACGAGAACCTCAGCCTCAGGCGTCATGGTTTTCTTCGGTGAGGTGCTCTTAGAGACCTCATCTCCGTCTTCCTCAATCAGATCTAGGATCTAATCATTCAAAGTTAGGGACTTGGCCCCGATAGCAACCTTAGTGCCAGCTCACTCATCGGCATCGTTAGCATTGGCCTCTTCATCTTCCTCTTCCTCCTCGGACTCAGCGAGAGACGAAGGAAATAGCACCTTAAGCTGGCTGATGTTACGGAGCAGCGAGTTATAACGATTCCGATTTTTGAACCGACTTTTATTGTATTCCAGACTCGGATCTTGTGATTTGGTATTGTTATTCATGTCTTTTTTCCCTTTTTTTTCCTTTTTTATTTGAGTATTGGGATGTCTTGGGCATGTTTGGAGCAGGTTGGTTGCTAGTTGTTCATGTTGTTGTTGCCCAGATTTTGGCTTCTTCGCTCGAGCGAGGCTTCTTGCGCTCGGAGCGAGCTTTGTGAACTCCCAACATTTTTGTAGAGCTGCAGAGATTCTGGGAGGGTAGCGTTCTTCGCTCGAGCGAGGCTTCTTGCGCTCGAGCAAGGTCACTTATTATGTTTGGTCGCTCGAGCAACAACTTCTTCGCTCAAGCAAGCCTTACGTATATCAGTTCGCAGCAAAGCAATTTTATATCACTTTTGATTTCCTTTTTACTCAAAACCCTAAATCCATACTCTCTCTCTCTCTCTCTCTCTCTCTCTCTCTCTCTCTCTATAAATACTCCAAGATGTAAGCATCTCTACCCTACTGCCTTTGAGAAAAATGTGGAGCATCCCGTGGACTTCCTATTGATCCGAATAAAAATCGAGTTTGGGCATTTTTGAAGTTCTTCCTTTTCTCCTTTGGGCTTTTTACTCTTGAGGTAGGGATATTCTACACCTTCATATGATTTTTAACCTAGGTATTTGTTATTATATATGAATGATGAGATTTAGGGATGTTTTGAGAGAATATAGGATTTGAGGTAAAGTTTAAAAGATGGGTTTCTATGTTGGATTCTATAAATGAATATGGAGTTTTGAATATGAGGTTACCTTAGGTTAGAATGGTGAAATTTAGCCTTGGGATTGATATTTGGAAAAAGGGGAAATTTGCCCTAATATGTGTTGAATAATTATTTTGTATAAATAATGGAATTGGTATGAGGAATATGAAATTGGAAAGATGTATGAGTGTATGGTGTTCTTGGATTTGTTAAATCACTCACCTATGGAAATTTGATGAATTATCTGTTATAAAGATTGTATATCTGTTTAGAAATAACTGTATTGGGCTATCGGTGAATGATGGCTGTGATTTTTGTAGAAATTGCATGAGAAATAGGTAAATTAAAACTAATTGTTTAATTATGTCATTGAATATGACCGTATGTTAAATACATTGAATATGTGTAATTGAATGTCATTGAATATGACAGTATCTTTAAATACATTGTATATATATAATGTTTAATAGAAGAAAGGAGATGTACTCCATGTTTTGGGAGAAGATAGGGGATGGACTCCATTGAAAATTAAGTTGGCTGGAGTGTCCAGGGTGAAAGTCCCGAAATCATTTGAATACATGGGTGCTGATCCCGCAGACGAAATTTTCGTAAAATGGCAAGATTGAAGTACTTATGATTGTTATGTTAATTTAGAACCACTGAGTTGTAGTCTCAATTGGGTTATTCAAAAAATTATAAACTTAGCCTATGAATTGAAATGAAATAAATTAATTCGAAATGGATAGAAGGGAATGGATTGAGATATGAATATCGGTATCGTATATTTATGTGGAAAATATGTATTGTCATGAATATTGAATATATGCCTGACACTTATATCTTAGTTAAATCTCATATATTGTGTTAGTCTATCTCTATTGGGCTTTGGCTCACCCTACTTGGGAAACCATTTTTAGGTATCGGTGACATGCTTCCTCCAAGAACGTAGCTTGGGAGGACTTAAGAGCTGAAGGCTCTATTTTGTTATTTTGTGTTTAAATGTTTATTCAAGCCTAGGGCTTTATATGTACAGAGCTTATGACTTTTTTTGTTGTAACCAAGTAATGTCTTGGAAAGATGTAAGCCCGTAGGGCATTATTTTGTTATTATTAACTAGTAATACATGTTATAGATTCAGGATGAACATTTATGAATGTATGATGCATGTAATATCTTTTGTAATACAAACTCTGATATATGAAAATACACGAATTCTATTATATTCATTTCTCTTATGAGTTGGGTCATTTGTATTATATTTTGGGGGCGTGACATGAGTCTTCAGAGACAGATAGCTCTTTGAGTGCCGCCATCCAATTGAGGTAGTAGTCTTTGTTGCAGGCCAAATTTACTTGTTGTTTGTATTGGTCCTGAACATCGGCCTTCCCCTCCATATAAGCCTTCTTATTGACGGCCTTTATCTTGGCCTTGGCCTCCTTAGTCTCAAGAGCTTCTACGAGCTTGGCTTCGGCATCGGCTGCCCTGACATTGGCACTGGCCTTGGCAGTGGCCTCAGCGGCTTCGACTTTAGCATCGACCTTGCTTTAAGCGGCCTTGGCTGCACTAGCACTGTCCATTTGGTGACGGATCTTGGCTTCAACATTGTTAAGAGAAGACAGAAAGCTTGCTGCTTTTTTAGTCTTCTTCACTAGGTCCTTTTTCATCATCTCAGTCTTGACTGCATGAGAATGAGCATGCTGGATGGCCTACAAGAAAATGAACAAGTTAGAAAATTTTGTCTAAGTATTAAAAAGCCGAATAGAAAGGTGAAAAGTCAGAGACTTACCAAGATTGAATGTCACATCATCATTGTAAAATTCTCGTAATGATTAAAGTCAACCATCAAGTTCATGTCGGCCGGAAATAATACGGCAATGGATAGTGTGGCACCGACCTCCAGGCTCTCGATGGCACTATCGCTGGCCTTGAGAGACTTGTTAACAACCAGGACCTCAGGGGCCCAGGTGTCCTTCAAGTGGAACCCACTCTCTTCACCTTGGCCTTTAGATCTCGGCCTTTTTGCGGGCAGTATATCGGGTGTCTCAGCCTCCGCCTACCTCTTCTCAGCTTCTGCAAGCTTGGAAATTGGGACTGAGTCCTCTGGATCCTTCTCAGAATCCGAAGGGATCACAATGACAGCGGCCTTGGCCTTGGCCTTTTTCACTTGTTTTTGTTTTTGCTTAAACTGAAACGATGACGTAGACTATAGAGATACAACGTCGGCAAATCAGCCAATAAGTCCTCCATGATAGTCGATTTTTTACCCATCTCGTCGGTAGTCGCAGTGACGATAACTCTAGTGTCGAAATGGATTGTAGGTAGGGCGATTGGTGGATTTGCTAGATTGTAAGCTAACGAGTAAGAACCTCGATGCTTTCAGCTTCGAGTTTGGATGGCAGGAGCGTTTGGAGGTCGACGTCGGCATTAGCGCTGTGATGGCGGAATGAGTTGAGCAAGAGCAGAAGTAGATGGCTAGTACTGGGTCAGACGATGAAGCTTAGTCTGACCTCAGAGAAGAAGTTGTAGGTAGAGTTGACGTAGACGACAGAGTCTTGCTCCTTTTTGGCACGTCAATGAGAGGAGACCAGTATGTTGGAATGTGATTTAACAGGAGTGGAGCGTTGTAGACCTCAACGGGAAGGCTGACAAGCCGAATGAGATCTCGGCTTGGGGTGTAAGTTTGGCGGAAGTTCTTTGATGGATGGGCAAAAGCTGTAAAAACAAGAAGCAAGCATCAAAACAGATAACAGAAATACATTTCCAAGTGTTAACAGAAATGGAACAATGGGGTGACTAAGTTCTTACCCTCGTCTTCCCTAAAGACTTATCGGCACAGAGGGTAGAGATGAAGATTGTCATCTGGTGCAAATTCCCAATTTCTTGAGACAATCAAATAATCATCTCCACCGCCTTTGTTAGAGTCAGAAAGGTTAGCTATGAGCTTATACTTGGTGGATCTGGGCTTGAAGTATTAGGTGCAACCACTTTTGGATTTGAGGCCACACTTGGTGTTACAATACTGGAGGTCGGACAGAGTTATCCTAGCCTTTTCTCGGCGTGCCAACTCAGTAACACCATTGATGACCCTAAAGGTGTTGATTGCTAGCTGTATGGGGTTAACTTTGTAAAAATGGATGACCTCCCTAAAGAAGATGTCAACGGAGAACCTGACTCCACCCTCAATAATAGACACTACTAGAAAGGGCATATAAGTCTCATCGGGCATCATTGTGTCCTCATTTCTAGCTAACCTGAGATTAACGTCGGCTGGAATAGAGAACTTCTGGCAGAAATATTTTAGTTTGGTTGGGGAGTCTACCCTTCATTTGAATAGCCCCATTACATCAGCTTGGAGTATTTTGTATCAGACTTCAAGAAAAGGTGATTGGTATGGATTTGAAGACCTTGGCCAGACCCTAATGGCACAAGGGTGAGGATTCTAGTTTCCTTGGGAGGATTGTGTTTCAATTTTCCTAAGGCAATAATGTTCTAAATCAAATCTCAAACCTAAGTCTATGCAGACGAGCAAGATTCAAAGGCATAATCTAGAAAATAAACAAAGGAAACAGAGAAAACAAAATTCAAAATCCCAACAAAATAAAAACACAGAAAAGAACACAAATGTGGCAAGAACAGTGCTAGACATTCAGTGCAGTGGTGAATATTTAAAAGATGCGAACAGAAATATGAATGGCAACCAAAATACGATCCCAGTGTATAGTGGTGTACATGACATGAACAAGATATGGTATAGTAAAACAGAATCTAAACATAAAAAATGGCAAACATTTTCAAAGAAGATTTCTTAGCCATGGATGGAAATTTTATATGAGTACAACAATTCAGAAATGAAATTATTCACGGAACATTAAGATGCAGAAAATGAAAAAGAAGAAATCAGACACTTATCGATGGGAGCCGAGAAAATAGACGTTGGAATAGAGGTCACCAGAATTAGATAACGACAATGAACGGAGCAGAACAGTGAATGCTTCGACGGAGGTGATAAACGGAGCACAGTTACAGAGCTTTGAAGGGTTTGAAAATGGTGGTTTGAGAGAGAAATTTTAGAGAGAGAAAGTTTGGGATGAGAAAGAGATTGTGATTACAAAAGTGAAAAGAAGAAGAGAGAGAGAGATGGAGTTTTGTCAAAAACGCGAAAAGGCGGCAAAACGTAATGAAGTTGCCTTGGACAACGTGCCTATCAGGTGGCGTGGGCAAAAATGACGCGATTTGATAGCGCGTGCTTTGTACGAGCCAGTAAGAATGGGACACATGAAAGAAATGGATGAAATGATGCATGACAGCTCATGCGCAGTTGAAACTCTTGAAATTCTTGAAATAATGAGGCAACAACCTCTGATGGAGGAGTGATCTCGATTGAAATGCTTAAAGAACTCGGTTCTTGATTCTTGATAAAGTGGGCAACTGAGTATTGGTTACTTGAAGCCGACGAGTCATGATCTCAGTCGGAGTAGTATTTGCGTGTTGAGATGATATGTTGGGTGGACAAACTATGTAGGTTCCATCACCTTAGGTTGTCGAGAAAATAGAACCTATGGGGCAGTTGTGGGGGAGTATTTTGCGGATGACACCATGTGGCCAAGATAGCTCTGAGATGTCAGCTAAGGTGCCACGTGGATGAGTCATGTTTGCCGAGGTGATCACGGCATTGCCGAGATGTTCTGCAATAATGCCAGAATCCCGAGGTATTCGGATATGGGACAAGAGTCCTAGATCAGATGAGGCTCTTAGTCTAAATAAGGATAAGGCTCATAAGGAGTTTATCCCTATCTAGCCGAGAGTCCAGGATGAGCGTTGAGCTTGAGTCCAACGAAGTGAGGCTTTTAAGGGACTAGGTCATTGCTAGTAATAAAAGTGAGGCACCCTCGTGGGTTTGAGGTATGTTTTTACTTGTGAGTTTAAGTACCGTTTTGATATTTGTGAGAGATAAGATGTACTGACTTGATCGTCGAAGTGCCCCCAAGTGGATGAACCACGACGATATTCTCATCTTATTGTTGGCAGGTAGTTGGCTTAATCTATTCTGCTGGTATTCTCCAGCTAAGTTCCCTGTTTGGTTGTGTGGTCAGAAATCAACACCCACAACCATCAACAAATAATTGTAAAGTTGATTTCAAATGAGCTATAGTATGATTGTAATATGTTGCATTATCTAAACTAATGATAAATATTTTATTTTGCAAAGCCCACTCGTATAATACATTTATTATTTCTACACTAAGCGAATAACCAATATATGAAAGTTCAACTAATATAAATGAAATAATTTTTTTAAAATTTAATTTCCAATCATTTTTCAATAAGTTGTGCAGTGATACATTGATATTCTAAACCGTTATTTAACCACATATCATATGTTAAACAAACTCTTCCATTCAAAATTTTGATGTTGTCAAATACTTCACTTTAATATCCTTAGATTTCTTTAAAATCCTATTTCTAGTAATATTTCTTGAAAATCTTGATATTGCGGTGCAAATCTCCATGAATCATTTCTAAAAAATCGGGACATTCACTAGTAGTAAAATGTTGTTCTTTTTTAATAATATAATCAATTACAAAATTTTATGCACGTATAGAATCATATGAAAATGTTTGTAAATAACCAATTAATGAAACCCCTAATTGTATTTGACTTCTAATATCAGGTTATTGATTTTGTAAATGTTTGTTGCCATGCCTTTTTAGATGACTAATACCCCTGCAAATGCAATACCAAGTAAATGTACATAATATTTATATTTTGCTTTAATTATAATTGTACCATTAGGATTATTTACATATATTTTTTTTCGAAATGCTTCCAAACACTACTAGTCGTACCCCAAGATGATGATTCAGCTGTTGGAAGAGAGATATTAGGTACATTAGAAGAAGAATCAACAGATTTATGTTGTGTAGTACGTGTAACAATATCGACATAAATATTAGAAATATTAAGATTCATAGCAATGTAATTAAATGATATATAAGAACTAACAATTAATTTAAATAATGAGTAAACGATAACAACTAATATATGTTAAGAAATAATTAATGTAAAAAATATAAGTAACTAATAAATTTAATTCACATAATTAATGTTACCGATTAACGAATACAATACAAAAATTAGCTTATTTTGATAAAAGTTTCTTCTTGCACAATTACAATTGCCACTTAAGCATGAGACTTCAAAATTAAATGAGAAAGTTAAGAGTTTAAAGAGATTAAGAGTTTGAGAGAGAGAATTGTTTGTGAGAAATAAAATAGGAAAGGGTTGGTATTTATAGGAGTTTGGAAGGAGGAGGTCAATTTGAAATAATAAAAAAAACTTTAAAAAAAAAATTTTGGCCAATGGATGTAAATGGTCAAATGACCGTTTGAATTGTTTTTGTCATGTCCGAAAATTTGGACAATTAAATATTATATTAGAACTAAATTCCAATCAATATCCCATCATTCAAATCCTAAGGGTGAAACAAAATTTAAATATTTTCGTCTCAATTTGGTTCAAGTAAATTTCAATGCTCAAAAAAAAAAAAAAAATTATAAGGGATAAAAAAAAATTAACAAACGCCAACCAAACCATTAATTATAAATTCATAACTATCTAATTCCTTCAACATTAAAATAGCAATAAATAGTCAAAACAACTTAAATAATGTAAAGTTAGAAAATAACCCACAATACCAAATTATCATAATACTAATAGGTCATAAAATAAATAAATAAATAACCTAATATCAACCCTAAACTCCAGAAAACAAAAGAAATCCAAGAGACATGTTCTACAACCGTAGTTATTTCTCGTCACCACTATAGTCTGAATTAATCCTGCAAAGGAAGCTCGGATATGCTCAAGCAGAACGCCGAGATGCCAAGAGACAAAACGGGTCAGTATACAAGTATACTGGTATGAGTACAAGATTTGATACCCACGTGTCCACCAGACACAAATAAAATTATATTTAATTCTTGTTACGGGACAAGACAAGTAGTTCCACCCGCACCAAAACGAATGGGTAGTTTCTCAAGATACAGTGGCATTTAATTTATTGCCCGTACACAACTAAATATAAATTGAGTATACAAAAATAATGAAAATAAAAATAAATATGGTAGGTCTGTCCTGCATAAAAAGTTAGTAAGATCTACAATTCTACAAAAAATAAAGTTAGTATAATTTAATCATGAGTAAATAACTGAAGAAGTACAAAAATGCACCGCTTCATGATTAAATCATTTGAATTGACCAAAACTCAAAAAACAAAAGTTATACAAAATTCAATTTCCTAAAAGGTAGTGTGGAAGGATTTAGCGGAAATAAATGGGTTGAGAGTAAAACTTCATAGAAGAACCTAGACGGAATTCGACTGAAAAACCTAAAGCTGAAAACGAAACGAAATTGCCCTACGATGATTTTTTTGGAAAAAATTCAAAACATGAAAAGTGTTCAGCATAATATTTTACTTCAATTCACAGAAAATCAATGAAAATGAGCTCGTTTGATGGGTTAAAACAACATCTATAGTTTTGTATTACTCAAATAAATAAAAACTATTGTAACCAAGATCATTCGATTACAAGTTCTAATTGATCTTTTTAGTACAAAGTTAAAATACAAAAGTTGTCTAGGATTACGTATATATACCTCTACCCAAATTTTGTAATTTATCAAGGTCGTTTACTATATTTCGAGATGTACAAATCAATACAATTCAAACTATACCAATAAATTCGTACTTAATTCTTTGCACCTTAACTCCACCACTTTGGCTCTTCATTTTTGGCCTACACATATATCTCATGTGCCTTCCGTATACCTAACACTGCTTCGAAACCAAACTTGCACAGGGATATCATCCCAAGTTTGATCTACACTCCTCGGATGGTTAGCATATACGTACGCAAGTAAATCAAAGCACTTGTCTACTCCTGAGAACGAGGCAACAATATATATATACACAACCCCTCATCTACTCATGAGAACAAACATAACAATGCTGAGCCTAAGGCATTCAAATAAATCTCATAATCCTAACTATTTTTATACACTTTTTCTTACCAGCACTCAAATAAAACAACAATTCATGGAGTCATGGCGGAGTATTCAGAATTTATCTATGGGTTTTTAGTTTATTTTAATTTCATATATCCATGAGTGTGATTACAACCATAAAATAAAAATATATAAAAATCCTAAACCTTGCATACACAACTAACCAAAATAATTGAAATCAATCCATCATCTACATGCAAGTTCAATATCAAACCAACATCAAATAAATAAATAAAAACAACAAAATAAACATAAATCAAAGAAAGTGGGTTTTGCACTCACAATTATTTTTTTGAAGATCAGAGAAATATTTGGAGAATTAATGAAGCCACCAAAACAAAATCCTAACCCTTTTTTTTTTCTTCTCTCCTCTTTCTCCCTGTGGCTACTGCAGACTCTTCAAAACTCTAGTCATAAAGTCTCTCTCTTTCTCTCTTTCTCTCTCTCTCTCTTTCTCTTTCTCGGCGGTGGACTTTCTGTTTTGTTTGCTTTTTTTTTTTTCTTTTTTTTTTGGCCTCTTAAGATTATAACCTAATAACTATTATATTATATTATATTATATATATATATACAACATATATAAATATGCTATATAAGATCAATATATATATATTCGTATTAATTATATAAAATTAAATATCACATTAAATTAATTAAATAACACCATAAATTCTCCTGTATCTGCGCAATTAATAAAGTAATAAAAAAATAAAGTAATAATAATAATAAATAATGGCTTAAGAAAATTAGAGTCGCAATAATATACACACCTCAAAAGAATCTCGTCTCGAGATTCGATAAGAGAGAGCACTAAGCAAAAAGCTCCAGGTGCATACATCGAATTTTCTCTTCTAATTCCCAAGTGATATCGTCTTCATCCTCGCTTCATTGCACTTTCACCAAGTTCACTTTCTTGAGTCGCAACTGCTTTACATCCCAGTCTAGAATAGCAACCAGTCGCACCACATACGTTAGATCGTCACTAATCTCCAACACTTCTGGTAATACTACTTGGAAAGGGTCTTGCACACACTTCCGCAATAAAGATACATGGAACACGTTGTGAATCATAGCTAAAGTAGGTGGTAGGGCTGATTTGTAAACCACATTACTAATCCTCTCAGTGATCTCGTATGGTCTGACAAATCTAGGTGCCATCTTTGCCTTCTTTCCGAACCACTTCATCGACGAGACCTTCAAAAACACAAAATCTCCAATATTTAACTCAACCCCTTTACGTTTTCTATTAGCGTAACTCTTCTAACGACTCTGTGTAGTTTTAATATGATCCCGAATAATATTCACCTTTTCCGTGGTCTCTCTCATCAACTCTGGCACTAACAACGATGCATCTCTTACCTTCATCTAATAAGTAGGTGATTGACATGACCTCCCATATAAAGTCTCAAAAGGTGTCATCCCGATACTTGAGTGATAGCTATTATTATAAGTAAACTCTACCAAGGGCAAGTGTTCTTCCCAACTACCATCAAGATCGAGGACACAAGTTCTCAACATATCCTCCAAGATCTGATTTACTCGCTCAGTTTGCCCATCCATCTGAGGATGATAAGCTATACTCAGGTCTAATCTAGCACCCAAAGTATGCTAAAAACTCTCCCAAAACTCTGCCACAAACAACGGATCACAATCCGAAACTATAGAAATTGGCGTGCCATAAAGTCGCACCACCTCCCGAATAGAGACGTACTCTCATTTCCAAGTAGGGATCTCGAGAGGCTGCAAAAGTCCAAATGGTCATTAGTGTTCTACCTTAACCTGTTGACACACATAACATCGAGAAACATACTCTCCTACATCCTTCTTCATACCTTCTCACCAAAACGTCCTCTTCAGGTCATGATATATCTTAATCCCACTAGGGTAAATGGTATATCAGGACCTATGGGCATCATCCATAATCTATTTCCTTAATTCAACAATGTTAGGTATACACAACCTATCCCTAAATCGCAATCCCCCCTCTGAGTCCACAAACCAATCAATAGGACAATCATTGATCAAATCCACTACAAGGTCATCGAGCTTGCTAACGAGGAACCCATCTAAATACTGTATCTGACGAACTTTACCCAGTAACGTCAGCTGCACGGTCAAACTACCAATGTATATCCTCTAGACACTCTCTATTGCTTGAACATCATGCATCGAAACTAACTCCAAGGACTTCTATTCCTGAATCATCGAAGAAGCTATAATCCCATGTTGTCGACTAAGTGCATCTGCGACCACATTTTCTTTCCCCAGGTGGTAAAGGATCTCGAAATCATAACTATTGATGAATTCAACCCACTTCTATTGTCTTATGTTCAACTCTTTTTGAGAAAAAAAGATATTTGAGGCTCTTGTGATCAGTGTATAACCCAAAGCACTCCCTAAACAAGTAGTGTTGCCACACTTTCAACGCAAAAACAATTGCTGCCAGCTCTAACTCATGAGTTGGGTATTGTCTCTCATAAGGTTTTAACTGTTGTGAGGCATAAGATACAACCTTCTGATGCTGCATCAATACACATCCCAAACCAGTTCTACTCGCATCAGTAAACAATACTAACTTTTTCCCTTTTGCTAGTATAGTTAACATCAGAGTTGTAGTCAAACGCTGCTTTAACTCCTGAAAAGCTCTCTCATAATCATCTGTCCATAAGAACTTCACATTGTTGCGGGTCAACTTGGTCATGGGTGCTGCAATAATGGAAAACTTCTCTATAAATCTCTTGTAATAACCGGCTAGTCCTAAAACTCCTCACCTCTGAAGGGTTTGTGGGTTGCTTCCATTCATTGACTGCAACAACTTTCTCAAGATCTATCGCCACCTCCTGATTGGACATATCATATCCTAAAAACCGAACTTCTTTCTTCCAAAAGTAACATTTACTAAACTTAGCGTATAACTGTTGCTTCCTCAAAGTTTGCAACACGACTTTCAAGTGTTCTCTGTACTCTTCCTCATTCTTAGAATACACTAGGATATCATTTATGAAGATAATCACAAACTTATCTAGATATGGTTGAAAATTCTGTTCATCAAGTCCATGAAATAGTTAGGAGCATTTGTCAAATCAAAAGGCATTACAGGAAATTCGTACAACCCATACCGAGTCCGAAAAGTAGTAAGCGGTATACTTTTTTCTTACACACCCATCTGATGGTAACCCGTTCTGAGATCAAACTAACTGATCAAACAAGTCATCAGTTCTAGGTAGTGGATACTTGTTCTTGATAGTCACCTTGTTCAGCTCTTTATAATCTATGCACATGCAGAGAATGCCATCTTTCTTGGAGACAAATATCACGGGTGCACCTCATGGGGAGTTACTTGAATGTATGAACCCTTTATGAAGCATCTCTTCCAGTTGCTTCTTCATCTCCACAAGCTCTTTAGGCGCCATTTTGTATATCGCCTTAGAAATCGATGTAGTTCTCAGCACTATGTCAATGAGAAATTCTACTACCTTGTTGAGGTAGAGGTCCAGGTATCTCTTGAAATACATTCTCAAACTCACGTACCACATCTCCCTCACTAATATCCTGCTTAAGGATTTCTACGAGCACAGAAAACTTGTCATCACCGACTCTCTTCCATCGCTATAAGTGTGGATAAGCCGTGGCATACTGGGAATATCTATATTCACAGTCCTCCCAGCACAATCTAGAGTCACAAAGTGTGTTCGCAACCAATCTGTACCCAAAATAATTACAAACCCCTCAAACTCTAACACAATTAGGTCTGTATACAAGACGCTGCCCGCAAAATCAATTTCAAAATCTTTACACATTTTATAAAGAGTAACTGCCCCTCCTAAAGGGGTCTCAACACGAATAGGTTTAGATAAGGAAGTAGTTACAAGATGTTCTCTTTCTACAAACTATCTAGATATGAAAAAATGAGAGGTAGCAGTATCAAAAAGTACTCTAATATGTTATTGAAAAATATTAAAGGTACCTTGCACTTTGTTATTTCCTGGCATCACTATAAATGCCCTGGCTAGAATTGCCTGACCTTGTTGCGTCTGCTGTTTCTGAGGTAAATCCTTGACTACATGTCCCAACTGCTGACACCCAAAACACTTCCTACTGATCGGTTAAGGTGCTACTGCTCTAACAGGTGGGGGTCCCTCCAACTGAGGTACGAGAAAATGATAACCCATCTGTGGAACCTGTTGCCGCTGTCCTTGATAACCCTGTAGGCATAGACCACCCTGTCTTTGATAATAGTGCCCCTAGGGCTAGAAATTGCCTCGAGGCCTAAAATTACCCCGAGGTTTGAAATTTCCCTAACTACCCTGTTGCCGTGGCCTCTGAAACTGTTGACCCTTATGCTTTTGATCGTAGGGTCAGTATCTGTTCCCATCACGCTGCTGGAAATGACTTTCTCTGGAAGTCTCTCTGATCCTGACCTTCTCTTCCTTAAACTGTTCTCATTTTCGTTATACTTCAGTGCCAAGTCAAGAACTCTGTCAAACGGTTCAGCATCAATAGGAATAAGGGACTTAGTTAGGTAATGATTTAACCTATTAATAAACTTCTCAATCTTCTTCTCCTGTGTGTTTACTAAGTAAGGGGCATAACGAGACAACTCATTAAACTTGGTGACATACTCGATCACTGTTCTATCCTCCTGAGTCAGCTTCGAAAATTCATCACTCAGTTGAGACCGAATAGCAATAGGAACAAACTTCCGATCAAAACAAGTCTTGAATCTACCCAAGTCAAAGTCATCAACTCTAGACCCTCTTTACACGAGTTCTACCAAAATAGGGATGCTCGCTCAAGCTGATATGTAGCCAACTCTTGTTTTTGGACCTTGGTGAGCTGTATACAACCAAATGCCATCTCACATTTCTGGACCCAGGCGTCAGCTACAGTGGGTCCTCCATCTCTAGGGAACTTTTGACCTCCCGAAGAACCAAAGTCTTTATTTCTCTTTGCAAAGGGATCTTCTTGCTGGCCTTGATTATTATTCTGCACAACCTGAAGTAACTGAGCCACCATCTCCCCCACATTAACTTGCACAGTATTGGTTGCCCCGATAGTAGCCGTCACCGCCGTTGCCACCGCCGCGGCGTTAGCAGTTGTTTCTTCTCCTGTGCCACTGGGCTCAGCATTTCTCAAATTATACCTTCCAGCTATCACCTTCAAGTTAAATAAATAAATAAATAAATCGTTCATAAATACGTAGAATAAATTCAACCACCAAACAAAACCAACTAACCCATGTTTCGACAATTTGAGGATCATCTAAACTCTCACCAATCTAGGGTAACCTAGAGCTCTGATACCAAACTGTCACGCCTCAAAATTTGGACAATCAAATATTAGATTACGAATAAATCCCAATCAATATTCCATCATCCAAATCTTAAGGGTGAAACAAAATCTAATCTGGTTTAAGTAAATTTCAATGTTAAAAAAAAAAAAAACAAAATTTACAAAGGATAAAAAAAAATTAACAAACGCCAACCAAATCATCTATCATAAATTCATAACTATCCAATTCTTCCAACATTAAAGTAGCAACAAATAATCAAAACACCTTAAATAATGTAAAGTTAAAAAATAACCCACAATGCCAAATTATGATAATACTAAGGTCATAAAAAAATAATAATAATAACGTAATATCAAATCTAAACTCCAGAAATAAAAGAAATCCGAGAGACATGTCCTACAAGCATAGTTATTTCTCGTCACCACCGTAGTCCCAACTAAACCTGCAAATGAAGCTCGGCTGCGTTGAAACAGAATGCACCGGAGATGCTAAGAGACAAAATGGGTCAATATACAAGTATATTGCTATGAGTACAAGATTTGACACCTACGTGTCCACCAGACACAAACAAAATTACATTTAATTCTTGTTACGGGACAAGACAAGTAGTTCCACCTGCACCGAGACGAAGGGGTAGTTTCCCGAGATACGGTGGCATTTAGTTTCTTACCCGCATACAACTAAATATAAATTGAGTATAAAAAATTAATGAAAATAAAAATAAATATAGTGGGTCAGCCTTGCATAAAAAGTTAGTAAGATCCATCATTCTACAAAAAATAAAGTTAATATAATTTAATCATAAGTAAATTACTGAAGAAGTACAAAAATGTACCGCTTCATGCTTAAATCATTCGAATTGACCAAAACTCAAAAAATAAAAGTTGTACAGAATCAAATTTCCTAAAAGGTGGCATGGAAGGATTTAGTAAAAACTGAATAAGTTGAGAGAAAAACTTGATAGAAGAACCTAGACGGGATTTGACCGAAAAACCTGAAGCTAAAAACGAAAAGAAACTGCCCTAAGATGATTTTTTTTTTTGGAAAAGTTCAAAACACAAAAAGTGTTCAAAAAAATGTTTTACTTCAGTGTATGCGAAATCAATGAAAATGAGCTCGTTTCATGGGTTAAAACAGCTTCTAAAGTTTGCATTGCTAAAATGAATAAAAACTACTATAACTAAGATTATCCGATTACAAGTTCTAATTGATCTTTTTAGTACCAAGTTAAATACAAAAGTTGTCTAGAATTACGTATACATGCCTCTGCCCAAATTTCGTAATTTATCAAGTTCGTTTACTATTTTTCAAGATGTACAAATCAATACAATTCAAACTATACCAATGAGTTCGTATTTAACTCTTTGCACCTTAACACCACCACTTTGACCCTTCATTTCTGGCCTACACATATATCCCATGTGCCTCCCATATACCTAACATCGCTCCGAACCCAAACTTGCACCGAGATATCATTCCAAGTTTGACCCACACACCCTTGACGATTAGCATATATGTTCACGAGTAAATCAAAGCACTTGTCTACTTCTGAGAACGAGACAACAATATATATACACAATCCCTTATCTACTCATGAGAACAAACAGAAAAATGTCGAGTCTAAGACATTCAAATAAATTTCATAATCCTCACTTTTTTATATACTTTGGCCCCGCTTGGAAACATGCTAATTTAGTAACTTTTTGGCTATTTGGCTAAAATATGAGCTAAAAAAAACTAATATGTTTGGGATGACTTTTTAGCTTTTTACGAAAAGATGTGCAAAAAGTAAAGAGAAAAGAGAATCTTTGACTTTTTGGTATGGGTTGTTGGCTTTTTGGCTAATTAGTAACTTTTTGGCTTTTTGCTAAAAGGAAGGGTTCCCAAACGAAGCCTTTTTCTCACCAGCACTAAAATAAAATAACAATTCATGGAGTTATGATGGAGTATTCAGAATTTATCTATAGATTCCTAGTTTATTTTAATTTTATATATCCATGATTGTGATTACAACCATAAAATAAATATATATAAAAAACCCTAAACTTTGCATACACAACTAATCAAAATAGTTGAACTCAATCCATCATCTACATGCAAGTTCAATATCAAACCAACACCAAATAAATAAATAAAAACAATGAAATAAACATAAATCAAGGAAAATAAGTTTTACACTCACAATTATTTTTTTAAAGATCAATAAAATACTTAAAGAATTAATGAAACCACTAAAACAAAACCTTAACCTTTTTTTTTCTCCTCTCCTCTTTCTCCCCGTAGCTGCTGCAAACTCTTCAAAACTCTAATGACACAGCCTCTCTCTCTCTCTCTCCTGATCACGACTGCGCACTCTTTGTTTTGTTTTGTTTCGTTTTTTCTGCCCCCTTTTCTTTATCTCTTAAGATTATAACAAAATAACTATTATTTTATATTTTATTATATAAATACAACATATATAAATATGCTATATAAGATCAATATATATAACATTTTTTATATATATAAATATTCGTATTAATTATATATAATTAAATATCACATTAAATTAATTAAATAACACTTTAAATTTTCATGTATCCGCACAATTAATAAAACAATAAAAAAAATAAAGTAATAGCAATAATAAATAATGACTTAAGAAAATTAAAGTCACTACAGTAGTTTTTTTTTTTTTTTTGAATTTTATTTCCATTGCGCATGCAAGAGTCATTGGAAGTGGAGCTAGGCTTGGCTCATATGAGGGGCGAAACTTTTTGGGCCAGGCCGAGTTTCCAAACAGGCACCCCAAGCCCGGAGTCCAAGCCTAGGCTTGGGCCCGGGCCTGATCTAGCTTACTCGGGCTGCAAGCAGGTTTTAGATGACTGATAGGTCTACGAGCTATTTTTACACCCCTAATGCTATGTCTCAATACGACGCAATTTTGACATTTTGTTTGTTTGTTTTTATTTTTATTTTTATTTTTTTGTTTGTTTTTTTTTTTGTTTTTGTTTTTGTTTTGTTTTTAGACACTTACAAGGCACAACTTTATGTTTTGACTGCCCATTAATGAGACAAAATTTTGATTGTTCATTCCTTAAAATTGTTTAAGTAAACCAATAAAAAATTGGAATTGGTGTGGCTGCTGTGCGGGGGTGCACAGCAGCCACTACTGTGCAGCCATTTGGGCCTTTTTCGGAGCCTATTTTGATAATTTGAACCGTTCGCATTTTAGAATACATTAAGTAGAATATACTTATAAAAAATCAAGTTAATCGGATATCGTTTACCCATTCATCCACTCACATTTGTATCTACAAAAATAAATAACAATTGTAATTTAAAGTATTAAAATGAATATAAATGTGAGTGGATGAATGGATAAACGATATCCGATTAACTTGATTTTTTACAGGTATGTTCCACTTGATGTATTCTAAAATGTGAACGGTTCGGATTATCAAAATGAGCCCCGAAAAGGGCCCAAATGGCTGCACAGCAGTGGCTGCTGTGCACCCCCGCACAGCAGCCACCCCAATTCCTAAAAAATTATGATTTCTGTTTATTACCGGCGGAGAATAAAAAATAAATAATTATTTCTTAAAATTATCAATTACAATTGTCTCATTGGACAAAAAATGTCAAAAAATAAAATAATTATTAAAGTTGTTATAGTTTACCATTGATTTGATTTTTTTTTTGGAAATATACACTAAATTTCAATTTTCCCAAATTTTAATTTTTCTTTATATTACATTTCAATTTGGGGAGGATGGTTGCGAATTATTGAGGGAAAAAAAAGGTCATTGCAAAAAATGATTGCCTAGATCAAATGTATTGTTGATTTACTAGAGTAAAATTGAATGAAACGGAATTACTATTCCTTTACAACTATAAATGATGACTTCATTTATAATAATAAGCATTGGGATGAAATAGTCATTGTATTGAACTTTATTTTAATAAACTAAATGGCGCATATGAAAATTATGAAATATTTATTAATATAATACCCAATTTAAAAAGTAAATCTAAAAAAATTTGAAATAAAGTAATTAAATAATATTAGTACTTTAGTAAGTGAGTAAATTGTGAAACTACTTTTTGACATTGAGAATTATATAAAAATAAATATTTGTCAAAACTGTGCTGTATCAAGGCAGAGAGAGTAATGCTCAATTATTAATATTTCTTAAGAAATCATATTTATTGATTTAAGATTTGTATAATAAAGATATATATTACACAGGACTCTTAATATAGCAAGTTAATAAACTGTAAGTTCTAATAAGTGGACTTATTGTTCAATAAATCCTATGAAAAAAATTTATCATAAAAGAACGTCACTAATTGTAAATTTTAACTACAATTTATAAAAATCATGATAAAAAAAAGTCACTAATTGTTAATTTTCAATAGAACTTGATGAGAATTAAGTCTAACTATTAGGACCTATTGGTAGTTTACCCTAAACGTTCTTAATTTTATGAAGATAGACATAAATTAATTGATATATAAAAGATGGATCAAATGGGATTGGAATTCTTTCTATCATTTTGTTTAAAAAAAAAAAAGATTTATTTATAAAAGGAAAAGAAAATTATGCCCCTAAGAAGGGGTAAAACGTAATTGCAATTTTGTCATATAAGTGGCTGGGTGAACTGTAATTAACCTCTCAAGCATACTACACGAATATTCTTTCTTTAATCATTTACAATCTTAGCTAATTAAAAATCTTCTTGAGGAGAGCCACACTCTCAGTAGTATCTAAACCAGTTGCACCCTCTACCTCCTTTGGACATTTGTTCTCTCTCATAGTCCTACACTAGAAAAAATTATTCTATGATTCAATCAATACCCTAGGTCAGTTTTTATTTTATTTTATTGTTATTATTTATGTTCGTAAAAAATTTGAGAATTAAAAAAAAAAAGAATAAAATTGTTTGGTATCTGTTTTTATTTCTGAAAAAACTAAAACAGTTTTTAAAATTTACAAACTGTACAAAACAAAGGAAATAAAGAAAAATAAAATGTGTTTTCTTTTACCCGATGATGCAAATTATGAGTTGATTTAATTATAGACCGAGATATCTTATATGTTACAAGAAAATTAAAATGCCTATTATTAAACCAAATATCATCTACTTCGATTATCCTTCTAACTTGTTTTTTTAAAATATATGTTTATCAAAAATATTTTTTATTTTTTAAAAAAAATTATGAACATATTATGTATTTTTTATATATAAAAAATTTAAACTGTGAATATCATAAATGCCCCTATGTTGGTGTGTCCAAAGTGCATAAATACAAAGTATTCGGTTAAGGGTCCAGCTTGTCTTAAGTTGAGATCAAGACTGGACCCGTCCAGTTCGGTCCATGGGGCTCATTTTTTGGGCTCGTTTTGATAATCCAAACCGTTCAATGTGTACAACTCGTCGATTACTACATGCCTATTAAAAATCAGGTTGATCGGATATCAATAGCTGTGTGATCAAATCAGTTTTGTATAAAAAAAAATAGACGGTGAAAAAATTAACAGTTGATAAAAAACTATTTTGTTCACATAGCTATCGATATCCGATCAATGTGATTTTTTATAAGCATATAGTACTCGACGAGTTCTACACATTGAACGGTTCGGATTATCAAAACGGGACCCGTGGTGGGCCTCCACGGGCCCAACAGCACGGTCCAGTCCGATCTTGGACTGGACCAAAGCCACTGCCTTTGGTTAACACATGGATTTGGTACACCTCATGGCAGTGTGCCATCAAATGGGATTTTGTGATTCGTCTATCATGTTTCTCATTTTTAGAATGGTGTAAGTAAATTCTAATTATTGGATGAGCACATGACAGTTATGTATTACTGAAATATTAAATAATTACTCATTTATAGGTGATTAAGGGTGAAAATTTGCGATATGATATCATAATACAATTCGAACTATATGAAGTTAGTGGATTAGACTTAACCATTTACTGACATAAACATGAATATTACACGATGTGATAATATAAATATTAAATTGATCAAGTCAATGTCAAATTTACATATGTTGGCTACATATTTTGTACAAGCCAATTACAATTCGACGCGTGGCAAAATAAGGATAATATAGGAAGACTATTCAAGTTTTCAATCCTGATCGTACACGTGGCAGTTAGTATTGGTTATTACGAGATCTGAGTAGCAGTGGATCCACAAAGAGTTGCCAGGTGATGTGGCTTCAACGGTTACTCACATTTCAAATTCAAATTTAGAAGGCAAGCCTAACTGCAAGTAAGGACGTAATGGAGCTAATCTTGAGGCAACATGATCAGCGATCATGGAGGAGCAGTTCGACGGTTAGAAATGCAGTTCGATGGTCATCCTTGAGCAGTATAAATAGCAGAGAAGGCTCCAGAAAAGCCCCCCAGACTCAGATCCAAAAAACCAGTCTTATTCTACTTTGTTTCCTTTCCAGTTTTTCCTTTCCAGTTTTACATTTACAGTCTTACGTTTCCAGTTCTTTACGTTTCTGTACTTTAAAATTCCTGCACTGCACTTCATTCATAGGAGTAGTTTCGAGTAGATTGTCGCTGTAAACCTCTACGAGGCTGAGTTTGGATCATTGTAAGTTTTTTCATCTTAATGAAATGCTTCAATTGTTCTTCATTTAATTGTTATTTGTTTAATTCTCCTAAGTCAAGCCACCAGTAAAAGTCCTCGTCATTGAGGCTGAAAAAACTAAAACACAATCATTTGATAATTGGTTGGCAATTAATTTTCTGTAAGGACTGATTGATCCTTGCTGGCACGCTCGCAATTACAAAAATAACCTTCGAAAGCCAAAAAGCCAACATATAATTTTGGCACGCCCAGTGGGACCATATTTAAATGGCTAAACGTAGAAGGCAAGGAGAAAATGAACGCTTGGAAGAAGTCGTGGAAGGAGAGGTAGAAATACCTAATCCAGAGGATAATCTGATAACACATCCTGTGGAAACTCCCATTTTATCAGAACCTATGGTCGAACAGACCAGCTCTTCGGAACAAATACCACATGTTCATAATATTGGACGAGAGCAAGGAATTGGACCATCCACTGTTCCATTTACTCAGCCAATAAATCCAGGGAATGGCCTAGTCTATGAAGCACGGTGTCACGACCCAAACCCGGCCCTATGGGTTTAGCACCGTAACTGGCCAGTAATCCGAGATTACCGAAGGCCTGCTGAACAGTAACACAGTTAAACAGAGTACAGGGCCTGGCGGAAGCCAATACAGTAAGTAACTAGTGTCCATTGAGCTGTGAAAACCTGTATGCCAAAAACATTTTTCATGCATTCATACGGTTCCGAACAGTAAAGTCTATACAATCATATACAAACATTCAGTACGGGAACCTAATCCCTCGATAACAGTACAGTAAAACAGTAGACAGTCTATACAGTAGTACAAAACAGTAAGGAGACCGATGGGGAACACAAAAACACCCGAGCCATAGCATAGCAACTCGGAACCTCGCAGTGAGGCACATGGGCTGGCTTGACAAAACTGGGACTCTACCCCGACGCCTCTAGCTTTGGTCCGGTGCCTGCACACCTACATATATATATGAGCAGTGAGCTAAAGCCCAGTGAATAACATAATGTATAAAGAGGTTAAGAATGTAACGTCCTTACAGTAATGAAAACAGTTCATTAAACAGTATTTCAGTCTTTCAGTCAGAACTGTTATTCGGTCATATGTGGTACATCCATTAGCATAACAGTAAACAGTAGGTCTTAACGACCGAACAGTAATGATGGCCAGTCATTCAGTAAACAGTATGGTTCCACAAGGGAACCGACAGAGATCTCTGTAACAGTAACAGTAACAGTAACAGTGGGTGCTAAGGATGCCACAGTACAGTTCAGAAATAAAGGACATACATTCATTCAATAAATAATTACATTTCAGTAAACAGTTCAGTTGCAGTTCCATTCAGTAGACAGTTCAGAAGATAATCAGATAACCATTTTTGAACATATCTTTATACAATTGTTACTCACAGAGATTGGGCTAATAGCAGCTAGAGCGCGTCCCCGAGAGCCAACCCTAAACAGTTAACAAATAGAACACACACTAAGTTTCACAGTCGGAAGGGTGATAATTTAAATCCCTAAATTTCCTCGGTGTGGTTCTACATTTATATCCTCAATAAGATGTCTTAAACTAGGCCTAAGAATGCCTAGGATAGAATGAGGATGCGAAAATACACTTAGAAAACAATTCCAGAATTTTCAGTGAAACACGGCCTCCGCTCGAGCGCAGGTTTCCCCGCTCGAGCGGACAAGCAAAACAAGGGTCCCCGCTCGAGCGTCAACTTCCCGCTCGAGCGTGACACACAATCCTCCGCTCAAGCGTACATTCATCCGCTCGAGCGGACTGATGCACAGTGCAAGATGCTGGATGCTCGATTTATCCGCTCGAGCGCGCACTACTCCGCTCGAGCGGACTGCAACACAGGTCAAAAATACTGGGAGCTTGATTTCCCCGCTCGAGCGGCACTTCCTCCGCTCGAGCGGAAAGTAGAAATCTGGAAAACCCAGATTCGAACTCCAAGTCCAAAACCCAGTTTTCAAACACCAAAATCGATCCTCTTGGGCCCATTTTCTGGAAAACTCTTTAAAACACATAATGTTACTTGATTCCAAGCTCAATTTGTAAAATCAAAGCCCAAGGGGAGTTTAATCAAGCTCATTTCCAAACCAATTTTCAAGAACATATATGAACAACATTCAAACATGACATGCATGCATTCAAACCAATTTAAAGCCCCCAATGTGATGCTCTAATGAGCTCAATACTTTGAAAACAAGATGAAAACATGGATTTGTACATGCTTATGAACATGCATGTGGTATTTAACCATGAAATCAACTCCAAACTCACTAAATTCAACATGCATGCAACAATGGAGTTCCAATTCAACATATATGAGCAACTTCATGACTTAACTTCTCTATAACCATGATACATGCAAGATGGAACCCAAAGACAACGAGAAGAAGATGGGTTCACTTACCTAAGTCTTGGATTACAAGGTGAGGAAGCTAAATGAGCAATCTACACTTCAATTCTCAAGCAACTCTTCAAGTTTTCAAGCCAAAACAACAAGAGCAATCCTCTCTCTCTCTAACTCTCTTCTAATTTCGGTGGGGACTAAGGAAAAGGCTGAGGAGAAGCTTTGATCAATTGATATATTCAATGTAATAAGGCTCTATTATAATAATAAACACAGGTCCACTATAGGTGGCAATTTGGTAGATAAGCATAAGTTTGCAATTAGCTCATTTAAATCTAATTTAATCATTCCTAATCAATTTTCAGATAAACATACCATTAAATCACAAATATTCTACCGATTCCAAAACTCTAAACGGTTTCTAATTCGGCCGCCGATAGGGCCTTCAATTAGCAGTTTAAACACATAAATCAAACAGATAATTAATCAATCAAACAGATGCAATATGCAATTCAATAGGTAAACTTATTCAATTTCAGTTTCAATTTCAATCAGTCCATTCCGTACTTCTGTTAATTCAATTATCAGTCATTATCAGTTCAGTTTAGCAGTAACCAGTAGCTAATTCAGTAGTTTATCGGTAATCAGTACGAGGGTTGTTACACACGGGTACTTTGAAAAACATGTTGTACCCGTACCGGGTACTTACCGGCGTACCGTACCTCGTATGGTACTTCTGCATACGTACCGGGTACACGAAACACGTATCCAAGTTTTTTCTTATTAATTTTTGACATACCCAGACGTACCTAGTATATATCCAAGCCGTACCGTACCTCAATTGAAACAATATTTTCCTTCTACTACAGAGATAAAACTCATTTCACTAGATTTCTTTTTTAATTTTTATTTTATGCTTAGCATGATTTTAAAATTAAACTATGGTTTGTAGGTTGTTTAATATATTGATATTTAATTTTGATTTATACTTTTCCTTTTGGCATTAAATGTTAATTATAGGTTGGACCTTAACAAATTAAACCATTTGATTATTTTTTGCATTACTCTAAATTAAAAATAAATATTTTTTTACAAGCGTACCAAGCCGTACCCGTACCCTATTAATTTTACCGTATCGACGTACCCGTATCGTACCAGTACCAGTACTCGTACCCGTACCTGTGCTTCATAGGGCCTAGTAGATGCTATGGGACAACAATTAATGAACACAATGGAGAGGTGGGCAACATCCTTTCTGGATCGAATGAATAACCATCAACCAACAAATGCAAGACACATGGAAGAAATTCCAAATGTCCCTCAGCAAAGATTGGCTAGAGATAAACAGCCTATGCAAGTTAATGGACATTCTAATGGTCAAACTAGTAATCAGAATTATGAAAGACCATCACCTCAGTCTTGGTACGAGCCTATTCCGAGGCCTATAGCAGGTCAAAATGCCTCAGTACTTAACAGTGAAGCCATGCAATTTGGTGGATCTGGCCCAGTACAAGAAAATGGCATAAGAATGGTTCCAAATCCCATGTTCGAAGCCACACCTGGCACAAGGGGGTTCACTGATCCTTTATTCGAATTTACACCCGGGGGGTTGGAAGGTTTTCCTACAAATGGAAGAGACACAACACCAGTTCCAGCACCTTTCGCAGGTCCTTTCGCAGGACAGGCTCAAAGAGGTTACCACACCCCCAACAACAACCTGCACCACAGGGACAACTGGTCCCAAATATACCACCTTATGGACCAAGAGGACCACAGACACAAGTTTGCCCACCAAATCCTATGTTTGCCCCTCCAGTAATGGTTCAGCAGGCACAAAATATGGTCCCTAAGGACCAAATTACAGATATTGTTAGAGAGATGTGTGGACCGATGGCTCGGGGGGTCCAGACTCCTGTGTACAGGAAACCATATCCAGAATGGGTGGATAGGGTACATGAATACCCAAGAGGTTTCAGGATACCAGATTTTAACCTTTTTTATGGGAGTGGAAACCAATCAACAATAGAGCATATTGCTACGTTTGCTGCTCAATGCGGCGAATTTACCAATAATGACTATATGAAGTTAAGGTTATTTCCAAATTCCCTAACTGGGGGAGCATTTGTATGGTATATTAATCTTACACCTGGCTCTATCTAGACTTGGTAACAGATGGAAGAGGCATTTCATGCCCAATTCTTCCAATCAGAGCCAGAGGTTTCCATTGCAGACTTGGCAAGATTGAGTCAAAGGCCTGATGAGAAGGCTACTCAATTTATTGCCAGATTTAAAAGGGCTCAAAATAAATGTAGAGTCATCTTACCAGAGCTAGAATTCGTGAGATTGGCTCAAAATGGTTTAGAGTTTAGGCTTCGAAAGAAGTTTGACTCAATTGAGTTCAGAGACTTAGTGGAACTCACTTATAAGGTGTCTAGGTATAAAGCATTACTAGAGGAGGAACAAGATCGAAATAATGCATCGTACAAGACATATTATAGAGATCATAATTATGAGATCGATGCAGCAGAGATTGTGGGAAAAGAACCTGTAATCTGTGAAGCATTAATTCATAAGGATACAACAATTGACCAACAGTTTAAAAAGAAAGACCTTCATAGGAAATACTCTTTCGATTTAACTAAGGCATATGACATTTTTTATCATTTGCTTGCGGCCAACTTCCTTAAGTTACCGAAAGGAGTCAAAATTTCATCTCCTGATGAACTTAAAGGAAAAGTATATTGTAAATGGTATAATTCTTGGTCTCACTCGACTAAAAACTGTATTGTTTTTCGAGACAGGATCTAAGAGCAAATTCGGAAAGGAAGTTTGAAATTCCGAGCCAAAGCAGAAAAGGCCATAGGGATTGACAGTAATCCATTTCCAGAAATTGGAGAGGTGGCAGCCAATGTCATAATGCCAGACTTTCGAAGTTTGTCCTTGAAAGAATTAGGAGAAGTCAATGTGCAGATGTATGTTGCCAACCAGACAACTATCAAGAAGGACACAGGAAATCTACCAGCTATTGGACAAGGTTTCTCACACCAGAGGGAAGACTCTGATGAAGAAGCACTGGATAACGACTCCTTAGAAGCAGCTGCAATGCAAAGGATGTGTCCCAGGTGCAGACTGAGCTACAAATGGTTGAAAAGGCTTCCAATTGATGGGAAGCAATATTACAGGGATGTGCAGAGACGTCCTAAACCAACCAATACTTACAATAAAAGGTCATATCCATCTGGTGTTAGGCAGCAGCCATTGATGGTTGAACCAACAGCTGATAGAATGCATTCCAAAGGCAAAAGGCCTTTATATGAGTCCAGGCCACCTAATTATTACAGAATGGAGAGCCGTCATTCTGAGAGGAGACTGGAGAGAGGTTCAGTTTATGGGATCAAAGCCAGAGATTGGCCCCCTAGACCAGCCTCACGCAGGACAGAAAGTGGACACCTTCATCAAAGGCCTAAGTTAGGCCCAAAGCATGAAGTCAGGGCCAAACAGTGGCCTTTATAGCTAGCTTCGAAGGTGACTTCAAAGGAAGAAAGAAGCAGTTCAACAGCTGGGTCAGTAAGTTCGTGGGTACCTGGGGTCCCAGATTGGTTTGTGATGCAGAACAAACCTAGGGAAGTGTTTACCCAAAGAGATGTAATTGGAAACCAGGGTAGGATGGTCAAGCCTCCTTTGGTGGCTCTAAACAATTGGGTATTGCTTAAACACCCAAAAACAAAGGAACCAGATATGGTCCCCGTAATTTCTAGATCACAAAGGAGGAAAATTCAGCGTAGGTACACACAGTACCAGCAAGACCTGAAGGAAAGTGGAGAAAGCTCTTCATTGGTCTAGACAGAAGGAAAAAAGAATCCAAAGTCAAACCATTCTCCAAGACCAACTCTACAAGACAAAATGGGTTGTAGTAGAGAACAGTTGGCCAAAGTTCACTCTGAACTAAAAGCCAGAGAGAAGTCCAGTTTGGCAGGATTGGAGAAGGCGTTGATGGAGAGTGATAGCGAGGCAGAGAAAGAAGTTGGCCTACGCCAAAAGAAAGAAATGGTTGAAGAAGAAATGTTCGAAGCCTTCATGGCTAAACAAATATTTTTGGTTGAAAAACCAGTCAGAAAAGACCATTTGAAAGAGCCTGGTAGTAAGGAAATACCAGAATGCAGTATAGAGGATGCTTCTGAAGAAACTGAACAAGGTGGCCAAGAGGAGAAACAGGCACAGCCAGCCATCCAATTTGGCTCAGTATCAGTGAATATGGTACACATACTACCGTATGAATTCCAAGCTGGAGATGAAAACCAAAAGGAGCAAGAAATGGACCCAATTCCAGTCTCTAGTGAAGACTCACAAGTGAGTATGGGGCAAGATGATTCCGGAATGGCTACCCCAATGGAAACTGAATATGAGAGTGAAGAAGATGTGAGCATTAACCTCTCATATCCTTTTGAATATCCCTCGAACTCTATGACACATCATGTCAAGCCTTTGTATATCAAGGCCTTTTTCGATGGGATACAATTGAACCGAGTCTTAATAGATAATGGGGCAACGGTGAACTTATTACCAAAATCTTCTTTGAAGAAACTAGGAAAAAGGAACCCCAAGTTAATCCCAACCAGTACAACCATTGCTAGTTTCACCAGAGACAAACAGATGGCTCAGGGAATTTTGCCTATCAACCTGAGTGTGGGAACCAGGGACTGCATGACAGCATTCTTCGTCATCGACAGCAATGCTAAGTACAATGCTTTACTTGGTAGAGATTGGATTCACACTAACAAGTGTGTGCCTTCCTCTTTGCATCAGAAAATAATGATGGCCTTGGGCAATGGAGAGACAGAGGAAATTGATGCAGATCCTCAACCCTTCATAGCCTGTGCAGACTTCGCAGAGGCCAAATTGTATATTGAGGGAGTGACACCACTCAGTATACTGAGGAAACCTGATGGCTCAGCCGAAGTGACGGCTGATGAGGAAGTGACACACCTGAAGCACTTAGTCCAGGAGAGTGCTGATGAAGAGGTTGTCGTTAAGGATGACAATGATGCCTGGTTGTAGGCAAAGAAATGAAGTCCAAGAAGCCAAGTCTTTGGCTCTAATTAAGTTCTCAATATTGGATGTAAAATCAATAGTCCAAAGAGTACAAGAGCAAGAGAAAGAAGCCATGATAATTGGCTGCAAGTAGAAGCAACAACAGGCCAGAGTTTTGGTCCTTGAGAAATACTGTGCATTGGACATTGAAACAAAAATCCAGGAGATACAAGAAGAAGAAGCCTTATGGACAGACTTTGTATATGAGGAGGAGGGTAAAGATGTTGAATTAAAGAACCTGGGAGCAGAACAAAGCAAGAAGATTGCTTCGAAGGCAGAAGGGATCAAAGAAGAAGCTTCAGTAAGTTCTCAGACACAAGACCCCTTAGAAGAAGTAAATTTAGGGGAAGGTTTTATACAACAGCCCACCTATATGAGTGCTTGTTTGAATGCTCTGGACAGGGACCAGTTGTTGGTTGTTCTGAAGAAATATAAAGATTGTTTTGCATAGTCTTATAATGAACTACCAGGATTGGATAGGTCATTAGTGGAACATAGGCTCCTTATGAGGCCTAATTTCAAGCCATACAAGCAAAAGCTAAGAAGAATGAGTCCAGAAGTGATTCAGAAAGTTAAGGAAGAAATTCTTGGACTACTCAAGGCAGGCTTTATCAAGACAGCCAGGTATGTTGAATGGTTATCCAATATTGTGCCTGTAGTTAAGAAGAATGGTAAAATGAGGGTATGCATTGATTTCAGAAACTTAAATCTAGCAACTCCAAAAGATGAATATCCTATGCCCATAGTAGACTTGTTGGTAGACAGTTCAGCAGGGCATCAAATTTTATCAATGATGGATGGGCACTCTGGTTATAACCAAATCTGCATTGCAGAGGAGGATGTTCACAAGACAGCATTCAGATGTCCTGGAAATATTGGGACCTTCGAATGGGTTAAAATGCCATTTGGCCTGAAGAATGCTGGGGCTACATATCAGAGGGCTATGAACATTATCTTTCATGACCTCATTGGAGGGTATTTAGAGTGTTATATTGATGACATTGTAGTTAAATCCAAATCCATGGAGGAACATCCGTTTCACTTAAAAGCAGCCTTTGAAAGAATGAGAAAGTTCAAGTTGAAACTTAATTCTCTTAAGTGTGCTTTTGGCGTATCATTTGAAAACTTCTTGGGCTATGTAGTATACAAGAGAGGAATACAGATTGACCAGAATAAAGCCAAAGCCATCATTGAAGCCAGACCTCCATCAAGTAAGAAAGAATTACTAAAGTTCCTTGGACAGGTTAATTTTCTTCGAAGATTCATTTCTAACACTGCAGGAAAAACTAAAGTATTTTCTTCCTTATTAAGGCTAAAAGATAAAGAGGAATTTGTGTGGACAGCAGAGCATCAAATTGCTTTCGAATGTATCAAAGCCTACTTGGCCAACCCTCCAGTGCTGATGCCACCAAATGGTGATAAGCCCTTGAAGTTGTACATAGCTGCAGCAGAAGATTCATTGGGAGCTTTCTTAGCCCAAGACAATGAAGAAGGCAAGGAGCAAGCAGTTTATTATCTTAGTAGGTTTTTAAATTCTTGTGAATGTAAATACTCAGCTATAGAAAAGCTGTGCCTTGCACTGTATTTTGCTGCAATGAAATTGAGATACTATTTTTTACCTACAACTGTCTTGGTAATTGCAACCACAGATTTGGTTAAGTATATGTTATCTAGACCTATGTTGAGGGGAAGAATTGGCAAATGGATATTAGCCTTATCAGAATTTCATTTAGAATATGTTCCCCAAAAGGCAGTAAAAGGACAAGTTTTAGCCAATTTTTTGGTAGACCATCCATCTCAAACAGAAAGCCAAGAGATAATGGAACTTGGTATGGCTAGTGTTGAGCCATGGCAAATGTGGTTCGATGGATCGAAAGCTAATGGCCTAACTGGAATTGGTATAGTAATTAAGTCACCACAAGGAATAGAAACCACACAGGGTTTCAGAGTGGATGAAATTACTTATTCTAATAATCAAGCTGAATATGAAGCCTTAATAGTGGGATTAGAAATTCTTATTGGACTACAAGTTCATGCAGTTGACATATTTGGAGATTCTCAATTGGTGGTTAACCAAGTGAAAGGGATTTTCAAATGTCAAAGTATAAGCATGTTGCCATACTATGTTGTTGCATTACATCTGCTTTCTCAATTTCAAATAGTAAATGTAACTCATGTCCCAAGATTCTTGAATAATAGAGCTAATGATGTGGCTCAGAAAGCTTCGAATTTCAAGAGAAGGAATAATACTCAAAGGGACATAAGCCAAACAACATACCAGAAATCAATACCACCTTTAAATAAAAGAAATGTGGTCTTGGAAGTCAATCATAATGACTTACATGAACAAGATTGGAGGCATCCAATAATGCAGTACTTAGCTGGCCCATCTTCAAAGGCCAGCAGAAAAATTAAATTGCAATCTATGCAATACATCATATACGGTAATGCTCTCTACAAAAGGGGAGGAGATGGTTTATTGCTGGAATGTTTAGGACCAAAGAAACATTGACAGTTATGGCTGAGGTTCATGAAGGCATATGTGGTGCGCATCAGCCTAGTGTGAAGATAAGGTGGTTACTTCGAAGGCATTCCTACTATTGACCAACTATCCTTAAAAACTGTATAGAATATGCAAGGGGTTGCCAGGTATGTCAAAAGCATGGCACGATCAGGCATGTGCCCATAACTGACCTGCATGCAATAGTAAAGCCTTGGCCATTTAGATGATGGGCCATGGATATGACGGGGAAAATACATCCACCTTCTTCGAAGCATCATTGTTTCATCTTAGTGGCCACTGATTACTTCACTAAATGGGTCGAAGCTAAGCCATACAAGGCTGTAGACCAAACTGAGGTTATTGGATTCATTAAGGATTTAATCCACAGATTTGGTATCCCACAGACTATAACTGTTGATAATGGGACTGTGTTTGATGGGAAAATGGTAAAGTCTTTTGTGACAGAGTTTGTAATTAGCCTTGTTAATTCCATCCCTTATTATGCACAAGCCAATGGTCAAGCTGAATCATCCAATAAGTCCTTGAAAAAGGGAATACAAAAAGTTGTGGAGGACAATCCTAGGGATTGGCATAACTTGTTGTTGGATGTATTGTGGGCTTACAGAACTTTCCAAAGGTCAAGCACAGGAGTCACTCCTTATGCCTTAGTATATGGACATGACACAGTGTTACTTGTGGAAATTAATGTTGTCACGACCCAAACCCGCCCCTATGGGTTTAGCACCGTAACCGGCCAGTAATCCGAGATTACCGAAGGCCTGCTTAACAGTAGAACAGTAATACAGAGTACAGGGGCATGGCGGAAGCCAATACAGTAAATAAACAATGTCCAATGAGCTGTGACAGTCTGTATGCAAAAAGATTTTTTATACATTTATACTTTCAGTACAGAACCGTATGCATAACATTTACCAACATTCAGTACAGGGACTTAATCCCTATTAACATTACAGTAAACGGTGCAGTACAGTGTTATCAGTCCATACAGTACAGTAACAGTCTATACAGTACAATGACAGTTGGGTGAGGCTACGACACCCCAAAAGCAGTCTAAGCTTGATTACACTCGGAACCTCGCAGTGAGGCACAGTGGTTGGCTTGACAAAACTAAAGCTTGCCTGACGCTCCTAGCTGCAGTCTGGTGCCTGGACACCTACATATATATATAAGCAGTGAGCTAAAGCCCAGTGAATAACATAATGCGTAAAGAGGTTAGGAATGAAATGTCCTTACAGTAATGAAAACAGTTCATTAAACAGTATTTCAGTCTTTCAGTCAGAACAGTTATTCAGTCATATGTGGTACATCCGTTAGCATAACAGTAAACGGTAGGTCTTAAAGACCGAACAGTAATGATGGCCAGTCATTCAGTAAACAGTATGGTTCCACAAGGGAACCGACAGAGATCTCTGTAACAGTAACAGTAAACAGTGGGCGCTAAGGATGCCACAGTACAGTTCATAAATAAAGGACATACATTCATTCAGTAATCAATATCAGTTCAGTAAACAGTTCAGTTCAGATTTCAAAAGATAATCATTTTGAACATATCTTTATACAATTGTTACTCACAGAGTTTGGGCTTATCAGTAGCTAGAGCGTCTCCTCGGAATGCCAACCCTACACAGTATACAGGATGAACACACACTAAGCTATACAGTTGGGAAAGATCAATAACTCCCTATTATGCCTCGGTGTGTTCTACATCTATATCCTCATTAAGATGTCTTAAACTAGGCCTAAGAATGCCTAGGATGGGATGAGGATGCAAAGATGTGCACAGAAAACAGTTTCAGAAATTTTCAGAAAACAGAGTCCCGCTCGAGCGCATGTTTCCCCGCTCGAGTGGACAAGCAAACAAAGGTACCCGCTCGAGCGGAAATATCCCCGCTCGAGCGTGTCACCCAACACTCCGCTCGAGCGTACATTTCCCCGCTCGAGCGGTCTGATGAACAGTGCGAAGTACTGGATGTACGATTTCTCCGCTCGAGCGCGCATCACTCACTCGAGCGGACTGAAAAACAGGTCGAAAGTGCTGGGAGCTTGTTTTCCCCGCTCGAGCGCTACTTTTCGAGCGGGAGACAGAAATCTGGAAAAATGCAGATCGTACATTCAAGCTAAAAACCAAGTTTTGATGCTCCCAACTCGATCCTCTTGGGCCCATTTCCTGGAAAACTCTTTTAAACACATAGAATCCCATGATTTGAAACTCAATTTGTAAAATCAAAGCCCAAGGGTGTTTCAAACAAACCCAATTTCAAACCCATTTTCCATGAACAATCTTCAAACATGGCATGCATGGATTAAAACCATTTCAAAGCTTCAGTTCTTGCTCTAATGAGCTCAATCCTTACAAGACAAGATGAAAACATGGATTTAAAAATGATTATGAACATGCATGTGGCATTCGACCATGCAATCAACTTCAACTCACTAAAATCGACATGCATGCAACAATTAAGCTTCAATCTCACATGCTAAGCTTAAAACATGACTTAGCTCATGAATTAAACATGAGACATGCAAAATCAACTCAAATATACAATGAAGAAGGTCAATGATCTACCTTAGGTCTTGTATTACAAGGATAGAAGCTCAATTTGTAATTCACACTTCAATCCTCTTACAATCCGAGCAAAACCAAGCAAGATGAGATGGAAATCAACACCCTCACTTTTCTCTCTCTCTAGTTTCGGCAAGAACAATGAAGTTTGGTCTGAGGAAAAGTTTTGTAATGCAAGACTAAGTCTTGGATGAAGTATGGTGTAGTGGTCCACTCAATGGCGTTTCGGTAAATAAGTCCAACTCTTTATATAACAATATTTAGTCTAACTTAATTATACAGAATGGGTTTTCAGATAATTACACTATAAAATCACATAAATTACGACGGTCATAAAACATCTATCAATTTCAGATTTGGCCGCCGATAAGGCCTTCAATTAACAGTTTAAACGTATAAATTTGAACAGATAATCAATCAATCAGACAGATAAAGTATGCAATACCATGTATATACACAATCATTTCAGGTTCAATTTCAGTCAGTCAGTTCCACATTTTATTCAGTCCAGTTATCAGTCATTACCAGTCTCAGTTAACGGTAATCAGTGGTTAATTCAGTAATAATCAGTAATTAATCGGTAATCAGTACGAGGGTTGTTACAGTCTCCCCTCCTTATAAAGAGTTTGGTCCTCCAAACTCGAGGTAACACATAAAACAGAGATAATGCCTATCACAAAGGTAACTTTCACTCTATAACAGGAGTATAATCATATTCATAAACAGGTTCATAGCCCAATCTCAATCTTAGCAATGCACAGAAACAGAATCAGAAATCACATATGAGGATTGGGGCTCATATTAAAACAGAATCTTATGCACATTCAGATCTCAGTCAAGGACAGATTCAGATACATGTTCATTTGCATATTTTTGTCTAGAGCATACGTAGATGCACAATCCTGGCTTATGTATACATGGTGCATTATTAGAGCAGATACAGAACAGATGCAGACATGGCAGGTACAGAACAGATACAGTGCAGAACAGATACAGTACAGAACGGGTACAGTACAGAGCAGATACAGTTACATAATGGTTATGAATAACCAGTTCCATAAGGGAATCCCGAATCCGGGTAACAGTACAGAAGCTGGGCCCTCATGACGAGGCCTCCGGTACGGGTAACAGAGTGCAGACAGATATAAGTTCCATAAAGGAACCTCCGATACCGGGCAGCTAACATATATTACATAATACTAAGAGTCACGAATATATAACAGGGATCGAACAATCATTCAGTAAACAGCATATAGCATTTTCGAGACAAAACTTATTTCGTGACACGAAATATGAATAAAGTGGCACAGTAGTACACAACAGGTACAGTAGCAGTAGCAGTGTCAGTACAGTGACAGTACAGTAACGGTGACGGTGACAATACAGTAACAGTACAGTAGCGGTATAGTAGTATTCACACTACTTATATCAAGTACTTATCGGGGTTATAGATTTGCACTGGTCTCAGTTTCATAAGTAATTTCCCCCGTTAAGTTACAGAGTTTCGATTCATTCTCTCCCGAGTTGTTCACCCAGTCTTAGTTCAATTTGATTCTCGATTCGGTAAGCCATCACAGTCAGTCCAGTTCATTCGGGAGTTATCGGGAACATAAGGCGAATTTGTACATTACTCCCATAGCAGTAGGCAGAGTTCTTAAGCATTCATTTACTATTCATCAGTGCCAGTCCTTACCGATTCGGTCATAGCACATGTCAATACGAAAGCAGTCATACAGATTACATATACTTCCAGACAGTCAGAGTTTATGATCAAAACCAGTCTGTGGTCAACAGATCCCACCAGTTCTGAAGTACAGTAATCACCAAAACAATCATTCCCTAGTCAAACAAGTTCATGGTTATAACGGTAATACCGGGTAATTAATCACATGCCACATACCCAGTTTTTCCTACATTGTAAACAAATCCGGTAATAGCTCTTAATAAGAGTTTTCTCAGATCAAATCGATGAAAGTTCGACTAGGTCATTTCAGATGCAAGTTCTGTCCAAACATATCAAATAAAAGTTCGAAGCGCAAGCATCAAACAAAAGTTCCATCAGTTACACAAAAGGGTTTCATTGACCCACGGTTCCATCAGATTAGTTCAGATCAAAGTTCCATTCTTATCATTTCCAGATCAGTTAACATTAGTTCATACTCCGGTCATTTCGGTACATAGTAGTTTCACAATCAGTCTGAGTTCATCAATTATCAAACTTACATCAGAGTCCGGTACCATTACAATTCATATCAAAGCAGTACAGGTCACATACAGTGTGTTCCTCCCAATAAGTTTACAGACAAATGCACAGACACGCAGTTAGTCATATCGAGAGGTAAGCATCACAGTCAACATAGCAATTTCCAAATAAATCCTTCATATAAGCATATGGTATACAGTAATACATCACACAAAGTTCTTGGTGGCACATAATGGTGAGTTGTCATACAAGGGTTCCAAATCAGTCATATAGTCACTAAAGCATAGGCTCGCAGATCAACTCCAACAGTCATGTCAATTTTCCACAATCACGATTCCCAGTCAAGAGTTTATCGGTTGGGGTCTTTATTCAGTCATGCAGTTACAGAGTCATAGTCCCAACGGTTAACTTATCAAACAAATTAATCAGTCATTCCGAGCAAAGGTACAGTCATATATGTGCATGTTCAGAATCTACTAACAGTCCCATTACAGGTTCACGGGTTCAATGTACAATGCAAAATAGTTCCTCCAGATACGATAGTTAAGATAACCAGTCATATATCTATTCAGTCTAGTAATATCCTTAAGCAAAGGTAAGCAGATATGTACACAAGTCTAAGCGGTTTCCTTAGCATAGGTAAATGTTAACATGAGGTTTTACAGTGTCGCACATATAGTCCGCATCAACGGTAGATTTCAAAAGATCCATTATTCACAGTCCATTCCTCTCAATCTTAACAGTGTTACAAGCATGGGAACATACATACAGGTGTGAGATCAAAATCAGTTTTCATGTAGGCATTCGTTCACAAATTCATAAGCAGAAGTTCATCTTTACAAACCAATATGGGTTCTCAATTTCAGCAGTCCCACACACAAACAGTTCACGTGTATAATTCGAGTTCAAGGGTCCGTTCATTCAATAATGTCCGTCAATACGTAACAGTTCAGTACAAATCATAGTCGTACAAATTTCTCGAATTACAGTCAATCATAAGGTATTCCCATGTTCAACAGTTCTAGTACAGTTCAAAAGGTCATACCTAACAGTTCACATTCAGTTTGTGCAATACGATACAAGGGCTCAACTCAGCAAGTTCTCGCTGTTCACAAGTTCTAACAGTTCTCAGTGTATGGTTCATAATTCCAGTAGTTCAATTAGCGCAGTCAATATGTTCGCAGTCTATACCAAATTACGGAATATACGATTCCCCACACAAACGTTCGTATAAGCAATTTCATCTGTTTCAGGTAATACCTACGTCAGTCTTTTCAGTGTTCCGAGCATTTGTGGGCAAGACTTAGGCAAATATCCCTCCTGTCCATGCCTAGAATAAGTTTCAGATAGGCGGTGGCAACGCCCCATTGGTATTTCCCACATACGGTACAGATAGGTATATCGTTGTTCACATTACTTCTTTGACCTTCATTGGTCAAAGCTATTGCCGAGATTTTCTATTCACGGAGGTCATTGAAGCACCGGTCATTTTCACTTTCTGTTACTTTTGTTTCATTCTTTCTAATTTCAGTTGACGATGTCAAACACATCTAGGTCACTCCCACCTCCAGTTCTTTTCCAGTCAGTGTCTATCATGTGGGTTGCCTATCAGATTAGCTGGGTAAATTTTACCTCATATTCGACCACAGTCCTATCACTTTACTCAAGTTGTTCAAACTCGGATACTTTCCTATTTCAGATGTATTTGGGGAAAGCATTTTTTTTTTGAAGAGAACTTCACATATTTTCTCAGTTTCTAAACCCAAGTCTCAGTTTTAGTGGTTCAGTACCTCCCAGAAATTCCGGTGGTTTCAGTTTATTTGGGTTTCAGTATTAGTGTCATCAGTTCATATTCAGTTGGTTCAGGCACGTATGTCTGCCTTTATTCTCTCAGATTTTCGATTAAGGCCTCAATCATTCATTCTAGCCTGTTAATCCTCAGATTAGAAGTTTCAGTTCGTTCACAATCCTCGCCCTTGTTGTTGTTATTTCAGATTCTCAGTTAACCTATTCATTCCCCAGGAATTTACCAAGAATTTCCGACTCGAAGCAACGCTGGCCAACGTGATTCCAATCGGACTTTCCAGGTCATTCAACAAAGGCATGAGACTCTACGGTTTAACATTCCACAAATTAGGTTCCCACATATTTCTTTGATCAACACAGGGAAGTTCTCACTGATTTCACATTTTATTCCATATCAGACGTGTGTATACTTTCATTTCAGTTCAGGTATGGTCACATGACCCTTTACTTTCACACGTTCACTTTCTTATAGATTTCCACAGTCGGTAGTAACATTAACATTACATGTTATTCCATTTAACTTCTTTAAGTATGCATATAGGTTTCGTTTCATTTCACTATAAGCAGTGGTAGCAATTATAAATATAAACAGTTGCATACTTAAACAGTTTAACACATTAGCATATAATCAGTCATGTCATTGTCGCACACACTTTTCATGCTCATGCAATGCCCTAATTTCTTTTCTAGGACATCCTATAGCTCATTTGGACACGTGTGTGCGGTATAACTCGTGGTTAAGTATCGCTCTGATACCACTCTGTCACGACCCAAACCCGCCCCTATGGGTTTAGCACCGTAACCGGCCAGTAATCCGAGATTACCGAAGGCCTGCTTAACAGTAGAACAGTAATACAGAGTACAGGGGCATGGCGGAAGCCAATACAGTAAATAAACAATGTCCAATGAGCTGTGACAGTCTGTATGCAAAAAGATTTTTCATACATTTATACTTTCAGTACAGAACCGTATGCATAACATTTACAAACATTCAGTACAGGGACCTAATCCCTATTAACATTACAGTAAACGGTGCAGTACAGTGTTATCAGTCCATACAGTACAGTAACAGTCTATACAGTACAATGACAGTTGGGTGAAGCTAAGACACCCCAAAAGCAGTCTAAGCTTGATTACACTCGGAACCTCGCAGTGAGGCACAGTGGTTGGCTTGACAAAACTAAAGCTTGCCTGACGCTCCTAGCTGCAGTCTGGTGCCTGGACACCTACATATATATATGAGCAGTGAGCTAAAGCCCAGTGAATAACATAATGCGTAAAGAGGTTAGGAATGAAATGTCCTTACAGTAATGAAAACAGTTCATTAAACAGTATTTCAGTCTTTCAGTCAGAACAGTTATTCAGTCATATGTGGTACATCCGTTAGCATAACAGTAAACAGTAGGTCTTAAAGACCGAACAATAATGATGGCCAGTCATTCAGTAAACAGTATGGTTCCACAAGGGAACCGACAGAGATCTCTGTAACAGTAACAGTAAACAGTGGGTGCTAAGGATGCCACAGTACAGTTCAGAAATAAAGGACATACATTCATTCAGTAATCAATATCAGTTCAGTAAACAGTTCAGTTCAGTATTCAAAAGATAATCATTTTGAACATATCTTTACATAATTGTTACTCACAGAGTTTGGGCTTATCAGTAGCTAGAGCGTCTCCTCGGAATGCCAACCCTACACAGTATACAGGATGAACACACACTAAGCTATACAGTTGGGAAAGATCAATAACTCCCTATTATGCCTCGGTGTGTTCTACATCTATATCCTCATTAAGATGTCTTAAACTAGGCCTAAGAATGCCTAGGATGGAATGAGGATGCAAAGATGTGCACAGAAAACAGTTTCAGAAATTTTCAGAAAACAGAGTCCCGCTCGAGCGCATGTTTCCCCGCTCGAGTGGACAAGCAAACAAAGGTACCCGCTCGAGCGGAAATATCCCCGCTCGAGCGTGTCACCCAACACTCCGCTCGAGCGTACATTTCCCCGCTCGAGCGGTCTGATGAACAGTGCGAAGTACTGGATGTACGATTTCTCCGCTCGAGCGCGTATCACTCCACTCGAGCGGACTGAAAAACAGGTCGAAAGTGCTGGGAGCTTGTTTTCCCCGCTCGAGCGCTACTTTCCCCGCTCGAGCGGGAGACAGAAATCTGGAAAAATGCAGATCGTACATTCAAGCTAAAAACCAAGTTTTGATGCTCCCAACTCGATCCTCTTGGGCCCATTTCCTGGAAAACTCTTTTAAACACATAGAATCCCATGATTTGAAACTCAATTTGTAAAATCAAAGCCCAAGGGTGTTTCAAACAAACCCAATTTCAAACCCATTTTCCATGAACAATCTTCAAACATGACATGCATGGATTAAAACCATTTCAAGGCTTCAATTCTTGCTCTAATGAGCTCAATCCTTTCAAGACAAGATGAAAACATGGATTTAAACATGATTATGAACATGCATGTGGCATTCGACCATGCAATCAACTTCAACTCACTAAAACCGACATGCATGCAACAATTAAGCTTCAATCACACATGCTAAGCTTAAAACATGACTTAGCTCATAAATTAAACATGAAACATGCAAAATCAACTCAAATATACAATGAAGAAGGTCAATGATCTACCTTAGGTCTTGTATTACAAGGATAGAAGCTCAATTTGTAATTCACACTTCAATCCTCTTACAATCCGAGCAAAACCAAGCAAGATGAGATGGAAATCAACACCCTCACTTTTCTCTCTCTCTAGTTTCGGCAAGAACAATGAAGTTTGGTCTGAGGAAAATTTTTGTAAAGCAAGACTAAGTCTTGGATGAAGTATGGTGTAGTGGTCCACTCAATGGCGTTTCGGTAAATAAGTCCAACTCTTTATATAACAATATTTAGTCTAACTTAATTATACAGAATGGGTTTTCAGATAATTACACTATAAAATCACATAAATTACGACGGTCATAAAACATCTATCAATTTCAGATTTGGCCGCCGACAAGGCCTTCAATTAACAGTTTAAACGTATAAATTTGAACAGATAATCAATCAATCAGACAGATAAAGTATGCAATACCATGTATATACACAATCATTTCAGGTTCAATTTCAGTCAGTCAGTTCCACATTTTATTCAGTCCAGTTATCAGTCATTACCAGTCTCAGTTAACGGTGATCAGTGGTTAATTCAGTAATAATCAGTAATTAATCGGTAATCAGTACGAGGGTTGTTACAGTCTCCCCTCCTTATAAAGAGTTTGGTCCTCCAAACTCGAGGTAACACATAAAGACAGAGATAATGCCTATCACAAAGGTAACTTTCACTCTATAACAGGAGTATAATCATATTCATAAACAGGTTCATAGCCCAATCTCAATCTTAGCAATGCACAGAAACAGAATCAGAAATCACATATGAGGATTGGGGCTCATATTAAAACAGAATCTTATGCACATTCAGATCTCAGTCAAGGACAGATTCAGATACATGTTCATTTGCATATTTTTGTCTAGAGCATACGTAGATGCACAATCCTGGCTTATGTATACATGGTGCATTATTAGAGCAGATACAGAACAGATGCAGACATGGCAGGTACAGAACAAATACAGTGCAGAACAGATATAGTACAGAACGGGTATAGTACAGAGCAGATACAGTTACATAATAGTTATGAATAACCAGTTCCATAAGGGAATCCCGAATCCAGGTAACAGAACAGAACAGTACAGAAGCTGGGCCCTCATGACGAGGCCTCCAGTACGGGTAACAGAGTGCAGACAGATATAAGTTCCATAAAGGAACCTCCGATACCGGGCAGCTAACATATATTACATAATACTAAGAGTCACGAATATATAATAGGGATCGAACAATCATTCAGTAAACAGCATATAGCATTTTCGAGACAAAACTTATTTCGTGACACGAAATATGAATAAAGTGGCACAGTAGTACACAACAGGTACAGTAGCAGTAGCCACCAATAGGTTAAGGGAAGAAGGGCTGGAAGTAGGTAAAGGTAATAAACCATGGGTTGGAGAGCTGCAAGCACCTTCTGTAGGGAAATCAGCTACCATTAGAGATGGAGCAGCAGTTGGAATTTCCTTAGGAGGAGGGGGAAGAGCAAGGCTCGAAAGAGAACTGAATTGAGGGAGATCCAAAGATAAGTAAGGAAGATACGGATTTAATCCAAAGGAAAGAGATGCAAGAATGCTTGGCCTCAAGGAGGGTACATTGAATGTAGGCCTAGGAAGTGGGAGTATTATCTGAATAGTCCTCACATTTTGCATCTGATCAACTGAAACTGAAACTGAAACTGAGGGAGTCCTTATTGGAAGAACAGGCTCAGTAGTCATTGCTGCAAAAGAAGAAGTACAACGTAATGTCAAGTCCCAATACCAAAAATTTGACAAGGAAAAACAGTAGAGGCTTGAAAGAAGTTACTTGTTTCAGAAGTGATAGCAGCAATAGGAGAGCTACGAAGAGAATAATGCTCAGCAATATATTGCCTTCTTGCAGCTTCCCTTTGAATTGCATTAGCAGCAGCAGCTTCATCTCTTAAGAATTGCTGCTGCCATCTCTTCTCAGCTCTCTCAAAGACAACTATGGCCTTAGAATGTTCCTGTTCTACTGCCTTGGCAGCTGTATCATGAATAGGTTCTTCGACCAAATCAGAAGCAGAGACAGTCATCTTCCTTCTCTTTTTTCTCTGTATTGGTCTTGCCTGTTCCTTCTCAATTTCTCTCTCTTCGATCTGGGATTCAGATTCCTCAAAAATAAGTTCCTCTTCTACTACTTTGGCAGCTGTCTCATGAGTGGGATCTTCAATCGAAAGAGAGACAGTCATCTGTTCCCTCTTTCTCCTCTGTAATGGTACTTCCTGTTCTTTCTCAATCTCTTCTTCTTCAATCTGGGATTCGGATTCCTCAGGAGTGAGTATCAGCTTCCTTTTCTTTTTCTGCTTTTGTTTGTCCTTGAGAGTAGCTAGGATTTCAGCCCTCTTAGGAGATTCTTCTTGTGGAGACCCTACACCAAGAGGTATGAATGTAAAGGAAACAAACAAAAGAGTCTAAGGAGAAACCTGAAAATACTTACCCCTCTTTGAAGCGGCTCTGGTAACTCTAGCAGGAGAGGATGAGGCTACAGGAGCAGTTTTGGTAGCTGTGGAAAGAGAGGGGATGTTCTCAACTGTTGTTCATTTGGTCTTCGAGGGCACTCCTAACCCTATTAGTAAGTCATGAGGGTGTGTAGATAGGCGCACTTCCATATTGGCTGTCCACCAGTTTTGAAATCTTTTCAGAACCAGGCCAGAAGGAAGGAAGGGGACAAATTTGAACTCGCTCATTTCTTTCAACAGTTTGAATGTTGCTTCTTCCAGTTTTGATTTGGGTATTCTCAGGTCTCTGGCTGTAAGATGGACATTTGAGAGACTGCAGAGTGGAATGGGAATCCCCTGAGTTAACCCAAATTGCCTGGCAAATTGAGAAGGACAGTACACCTCAGCTATACACTTATAAGCTTGAGGGTTTAAAGTGCCAATGAACAGCTCCCTCGGCAGCAAAATAGAAGCCCACATGCCTTTGTGGGGTGGGCTAGAGCACTCTTTATCAGCTAAGAATGTTCGTAGCCAAGCAGGACCTTTTTTGGCATCAAAGGGGCAGAAGAAGGTAGCAGGTGGAGAAATAGGAAGTTGGTTAAAAAAGGTGAAGTAGTAGGCAAAGGAAGCATGATAAAGAACAACTCTGGCATATTTTTTCCCATAAGTGCTAGGGTCCTGAACAAGGAATTTTAAACATTTGGGATGCAAACTAGTAAAGTAAGCAAAGAGCCAGAGTTGGAGCACCCAAAGGGGACCCCCTTGGTTCACATCAAGAGGTTTCTCACAAAATTGGGAACAGGCTCTATAAACATGGCCTAAGAGATAAGGAGCCAGGGCTATGCGTTTTTTCAAAACAAGCGCCTTTGCAAGTGGAGCGAACTCAGGCATAATCCTCTGAGATGATGTACAAAAGGGAAATTTGCACAACCAGTACAAAATGAAGGAAAAAAGTTCTCTATCTCTTACGGGACCTACCCTTTTATTTTCGGCCTTTACAAAATCACTGTAAGAGGAGTTTAAGGGAGAAAGGGAGAACTTAACAGGAAGGTCTGGATAGCCGGGAGTGAAAGGAGAGCCAAGGGGTGAAAGCCCTAAAAGATGGCAAATATCAAGAACAGTGGGAGCCATCATGCCACACTGAAATTGGAAAAAATTGAAAGCCATGTTCCAAAAACAAAGAGCAGCGGGAATCAAGAAAGGGTCTTCAGGAATGATAAACCTGGAAAGACGGAGGGCATCGAGAATACAGAGCTCTTGCAGGTCGTCTTCTCGCGCAGGTACAACTCTATCATACCATTCTTCCCATTCAGCTTTCAATGTCGGCCAGCAGTGATGGGGTCGAGTCACCCTCCAATTTCCCCAGTCGAGCCCTCTTTCGTAGAGAAGAAAATGGCCCTCTAGACGAGGGTATAAAGTTGGAAGTTGAGTAGGAGCCTCTCGAAAGATGAGACCCAAGACGTATTCTTGTTTGTTGCTGTGACGAGGAATGAAGAGGCGGCCGTCTATGGCGCTTGACTCATCAGTTGTTAACTTGGCAATCTCTTCATCAATACATCTTTTCAAAGCCATGGTTGGGCTTATACGATCACCAGCAAGCACTTTCAAAGAAGAAGAATCCATTGATAGCAAGCAGCAAGGAAGAAGCAAGGAAGAAGGGGGTTAACAGAGGAAAAGGGTTTGTGTTTTGAGCTAGTGAGTGATTTCAGAGCACGAAATAAAAAGGGTTTAAAAAAAAAAAAAAAAACCTTTGTGTCTGGAAAATATATCGCTTAATTCGTTAAGTACTAAAAGTACAAATACGAAGAGCTTCCTTCAATATTGATACTTTTGGAGGGAAAAACACATCCCAGATGTTGAAGCCAGCTTCGAAGTATAGTATTTGGCTTCGAAACCAGATTTTGGAGCCAAAAGTCAAATAATAAACAGCTTCGAAACTAAGAAGCCAGCTTCGAAGTACATTTCCCACTTATGGATGTAAGAATGCTCAAGTATTCGTTTACTTCGAAGGGATTAAAGACCTGTTTTAGGCTTCTCAATGAAAGTAATGTCCTTCGAAGCAAAACTTGAGATCCCTTAAGGATGGGAATTGTTGTTCGAAACATCAAACCAATAATTGGTTTATATATATTTAAGAAAGATTCTCTTTCTAGACTAAAACAGTGCAGCCCTAAAAAGGAGCTTTCATATTTTTGAAAGTATGGACTGTTATTCTAAGGAAAAAAAATGGTCAATTTAAAAACTGATTGATCATACTGACCATGACCATATGTTGGTTATGAACGAAATAAACTTTAAGGGATAGGACTGTCAAATTCGAAGCACTAATTCTAAATGAAAATCAGTAAAAATTGTTAACTATATTCCATAAATTGGAAAGGTTCATTGTTGGTTTTTTTAGTGTTTCATTTAAAATGATTGAGTCCAAATTCGAAGGATAAGATTGTTCAGTTCGAAGCCCTGAATTTGCTTTAAAGACAAATGGGGACAAGATCAAACCATACCAAACAAAGAAAAAGTCTTAGTGGCATTAAAGCAAAAACAATTACATCGAATGACCCTATTTAGGTATAAACTCAAGCTCATAAAAATAGGGAATGAAATAAATAACAAGATCATGAAATTTAGTCCAACTATGATCAATGAATTTCTGTTCTTTCTTTATTCTATCCTCTATTTCTTCTAACATTGGTTGCATGAGTTGATGTGCTCTTACTTCGTAAAAGAGCTCTTCAGCCTTTATTTCGAATGCTGTTTCTCTTAATCCTTGTTCCAATTCGTCTATATCCAAGTCATCCCAGTACACAGAATCTTTATTCTTGAAATCATCGAATTTTCAATGAAGTTCTCTGCTTCGTACTGGGCATGAACTCGAAGGGACGAGAGTTGGTCTAAAGATTGTGTGGTGGCCATAGAGGTCCGATGCCAGTGGAGAAGCAATGGAAGTTGGTCCAAAAACATGTGAAGTCTGCTTGGGCGAGGGGATTGAGAACATGACCCCGAGTCAGAATATCACAAGCCCATCGAAGGTTCTTGAGAGGGACTTCGTCCTCAAGAACATTAAAGGGCAAGTGAGAGAGAAAGCCGCGAGCAGAAGTTGAGCTTGCATCCGCTCAGCTGGATTAGGGGAAGGTGGAGGCTTATAAGGTGGAAAGACCTTATCCGCGGAGAGGGCAAGCCTCAGTCTCTCTGTCCAGTAAGGATTTGGCGGAGAAGAAGGTATGGATGCTTCTATTTCAAGAGATGGAGCAAGGGCAGAAGGAACAAGGGCATTAATATAATCGAGCCAGTCAGAAGAACAAATCTTCGCCTTTTGGGCTAAGAATGATGGATTGTACCCTTGTGCCTCTTCTAGGCGGGTCGGGCGGCGTGCACTATCTTTGTAGGCATGGAGGATGTATACCATGCCACAAGCAGATTTTCCTCCAAACTGCGTCGATGGTCAATGGGCACGTAGGGATAGACCACGAGCTTGCGCATAAGAGGGAACTCTAAAGGGTTAGTAAACTCGACAAAGTGATGGTTGATTCGTTCCCTCAAATCACAGGCCTCAGGTTTTGACCAGCTTGTCCAGTCAGAAGCCCAGAAGAGGAAGAAGTTGTAGCCTTATCCCATGCAGAGGGTTGTGAAGAAGAACTTCCCATGTCCATATTTGCGACTTTCTGAATCAAAGGATTGAGAGCAGTTTGTTCGTAGTCCAAGGGTGAGTCAAAAGAAAAACTTCCCATGTCCATATTTGTAAGTTTCTGAATAGAAGGATTAAGGGCAATATGTTCGAAGTCCAAGGGTTGATAATTTGCAAAGGCATCCATGACCTGAATATGGAAAGGTGGGTAAAGGTGGCTAATTAATGCATGGAGGTTCTTTTGAGGAAGAACAACATCATCATATGACTCTTCGTGTGCTCGATCAATGGAAGGGAAAATTGATTCGGCCATAAAAAATGTATCAGTCTGTTCGAATACTAAGGTAGTATGGGTGTTCAAAAGATTGAAGGAGAGTTTAATGCAGATGATGAATACAGTTGCATTTCTGGAGAATGCAAAACCCATGCACGTTCTAAGACGTGGGAAAAAGACCTTGATCCACTAATATCACCAAGTATTGGGTATATTAGTGCGGGGGTAATGTTGGCTACAATTTTGTACAAGCCAATTACAATTCGACGCGTGGCAAAATAAGGATAATATAGGAAGACTATTCAAGTTTTCGATCCTGATCGTACACGTGGCAGTTAGTATTGGTTATTACGAGATCTGAGTAGCAGTGGATCAACAAAAAGATGCAAGGTGATGTGGCTTCAACGGTTACTCACATTTCAAATTCAAATTTATGAGGGAAGCCTAACTGCAAGTAAGGGCGTAATGGAGCTAATCTTGAGGCAACATGATCAGCGATCATGGAGGAGCAGTTCGACTGTTAGAAATGCAGTTCGATGGTCATCCTTGAGCAGTATAAATAGCAGAGAAGGCTCCAGAAAAGCCCCCCAGACTCAGATCCAAAAAACCAGTCTTATTCTACTTTGCTTCCTTTCCAGTTTTTCCTTTCCAGTTTTACATTTACAGTCTTACGTTTCCAGTTCTTTACATTTCTGTACTTTAAAATTCCTGCACTGCACTTCATTCATCGGAATAGTTTTGAGTAGATTGTCGCTGTAAACCTCTACGAGACTGAGTTTAGATCATTGTAAGTTTTTTCATCTTAATGAAATGCTTCAGCTGTTCTTCATTTAATTGTTATTTGTTTAATTCTCCTAAGTCAAGCCACCAGTAAAAGTCCTCTTTATTGAGGCTGAAAGAACTAAAACACAATCGTCTGATAATTGGTTGGCAATTAATTTTCTGTAAGGACTGATTGATCCTTGCTGGCACGCTCGCAATTACAAAAATAACCTTCGAAAGCCAAAAAGCCAACAACATAATATGAAATTGATATTGATAACTTGTTTAATGAAAAAATAATTTACTTATTTTAATAAGCACGACATTTTTGAATCCATTATGTAATTTCATTCAACTCAATAAAAAAATATATAAAATATAATTTTCATTCAATCAACTCAATAAAAAAAAATATATAAAATAGAATTTTAAGATTAATATAATTTTTTTTAATCTAATTTGGACAATCTAATCAAAAAAATATGAGAGAAATTTATCTTAAATATTATAATTAATTTTCACATCATCTGTTTAAAAAGTAAATAGAGTTTTGACATAGTGAAAAATGACACAAACACAACTAACATGACATGATAAGGACGCTAATTCAATAATGAATATCTATTCAGTTAGAGGATAAGGACGAACTACTCCATCTATCCAGGACACGCCACCTGTCTTCAACCTTATCTTATCTTTTCTTTTTTGTATTATAAAGGGAAGGACCTCACCCTTGCGGAGGTAGAGTTTTCAGAGTGTGTGTTTAGGTTTTCAAATTTCAAGTTTTATTGGTATAAGCTATCTCTCTCTCATCTTGTAAACATTTCTCCAATATATAAATTAAGTATTGAAGAATTAAGGTGCTTTAAAGATTGTGATTATAAGTATTTCTTTCTTTAATAATGCATGCCCTCTGTTGATATTCTTGTAGATTTTATATTACAAGTCGTAGTAATTATTTAACATTTATTCAAGATCCGTATCTTCAGCCGTGGGTTACACAACAAGTAGAATTCTGTGAACAACAAATAAACAGAATCCAACAGCAAATACAGGAATATATTTGTGTGTGGGCGGCTGCTGTTAGGCCTCCACTCTAACAGTAAATCATGAGACCATATATGTCATAATTTTGTTTATTACATACTTGTATTATGTGAATTTATATTCTTGGGTTTGTGCCACATAAGGACATAATGGAGGTAGGAGAAGTGGGACGTCACCCAAGTCGCGTATAGGAAGGTCCATTAGCACGGATTGCGTATAGGACTGTATCACCTTATAAATCGTTGACAGATGTGCTTAGCTTATTCTCCTGTTTCAAGCACTTAGTTGGGTGAGGCCGTTCACTGATCATGTATTGAGTAGTACAGGGTATTTGATCTTGGATAAATTATCATATGTCGAGTTGGCTTGTTTGTGCAATTTGGTAAATTGCCTGGTATCTCGAATTGAATCGTTTGTGTAATTATTGGATCCCTATGAATTTTTATTCTTTGTTCGAGCTTTGTTATTTCTGTCGTATTATATACTTCCTGAATTAATTTATTTTTCAAGTGTGGAGCAAATTTAGTGGCAATTGGAGTTGAAGAATTTAAAGGATTATTGAGTTAGAGATTTTTGGGCTCACCACTATATATTGTTTTTAGAGATTTGTATAAGTTATATTGTGGAGACATCTGTGTAATTATTTTGGAGATAATTTTATATTTTTGAGATTATTAATTAGTTAAAATTTTAAATTTGAAATTGAATTGATTTATTAAAGGCCCAAAAGTTAGGGCGTTACAGGTGACCTATAGGCCTATGTGCTATTTTTACACCCCTAATGCTATGCCTCAATATGGCACAGTTTTGACCCTTTGTTTGTTTGTTTTTTTTTTTTTGTTTTTTTGCTTTTAGACACTTACAGGGCGCAACTTTATGTTTTGACTGCCTATTAATGAGACAAATTTTTGATTGTTCATTTGTTAAAATTGTTTAAGTAAACCAATCAAAAATTATGATTTCTGTTTATTACCGGTGGAGGATAAAAAATAAATAATTATTTCTTAAAATTATCAATTGCAACTGTCTAATTGACAAAAAATGTCAAAAAATAAAATAATTATTAAAATTTTTATAGTTTACCATTGATTTGATCTTTTTTTTTGGAAATATACACTAAATTTCAATTTTCCCAAATTTTAATTCCCAACTCATGTGAATTTTCAAAAACAAAGCAACAAAAAAATAAAATAAAAAATGCCATAAAATGTTTTTCTTTATATTACATTTCAATTTGGGGAGGATGGTTGCGAATTATTGAGGGAAAAAAAAAGATCATTGCAAAAAATGATCGCCTAAATCAAATGTATTGTTGATTTACTTAGAATAAAATGGAATTATTATCCCTTTACAATTATAAATGATGACTTCATTTATAATAATGAACATTGGGATGGAATAGTCATTGTATTCCACTTTATTTTAATAAACTAAATAGAGCATTTGAAACATTTATTAATATAATGCCCAATTTAAAAAGTAAATCTAAAAAAATTTGAAATCAACTAATTAAATAATATTAGTACTTTAGTAAGTGAGTAAATTGTGAAACTACTTTTTGATATTGAGAATTATATAATTATAAATATTTGTCAAAACTGTGTTGCATCAAGGCACAGTAAGTCTTGCTGTGCATGAGGGCAACAGTATCTCCCAACCTAATGATGTGTAAGTGATATAATTAGTTGATGATTAAAAGTTATAGCAGAGAGAGTAATGCTCAATTATTAATATTTCTTAAGAAATCATGTTTATTGATTTAAGATTTGTATAATAAAGATATATTATATAGGACTCTTAATATATCAAGTTAATAAACTCATTTTATGAAGATTGACATAAATTAATTGATATAAGTTATGTGTCTAAAAGATCGATCAAATGGGATTGGAATTCTTTCTATCATTTTGTTTAAAAAAAAAAAGAAAAAGATTTATTTATAAAAGGAAAAGAAAATTATGCCCCTAAGAAGGGGTAAAATGTAATGGCAATTTTGTCATATAAGTGGGTGGGTGAACTGTAATTAACCTCTCAAGCATACTACACGAATATTCTCTCTTTAATCATTTACAATCTTGGGAGAGTCACACTCTCAGTAGTATCTAAACCAATTGCACCCTCTACCTCCTTTGGACATTTGTTCTCTCTCTCATAGTCCTTCACTAGAAAAAATAATTCTATGATTCAATCAATACCCCAGGCCAGTTTTTATTTTATTTTATTGTTAGTATTTATGTTCGTAAAAAATTTGAGAATTGAAAAAAAAGAATAAAATTGTTTTGTATCTGTTTTTATTTCGAAAAAAACTAAAACAGTTTTTAAAATTTACAAAGTGTACAAAATAAAGGAAACAAAGAAAAATAAAATATGCAGACTATGAGCTGGTTTAAGTACATACCCTAATACCTTATATATTAAAAGAAAATTGAAATACCTATTATTAATTTGGGAAGACTAAATAAGTGTACTTTTTGAATTTTTTTGTATTATGTGTAGAAAAAGTAGAGATGAGATATTGATTGATGTGACCCAAAAAAGATAAAAAGATGAAATAAGTGCACTTTTTTAGTTTAGCCAAACTTGGCCTAAATATCATCTACTTCGATTATCCTTCTAACTTATTTTTTAAAAATATATGTTTATCAAAAATATTTTTTATTTTTTAATAAATATTAACATATTATATATTTTTTATATATATAAAATGTAAACTGTAAATATCATAAATGCCCCTATATTAGTGTGTCCAAAGCGCATAAATACAAAGGGCTTGTTTGGTTTGTTTTTGGGAGAGTTGTTTTTGAAAAAAAATTTGGAGAGAGAGAGTTTAAATTTTTTTGGTTTGTTTGGTTGTATATTTTGAGAGAGTTGTTTTTTTGGGAGTTTGGGATGATTTGATATTTTGAGAGAATTTGAGTAGATGTGTGTGAGAGAAAAAGTGATTGAGAAGGAGAGAGGAGAGAGAAAAAGTGATTGATTGATGTGTAAGAGAGAGAAAGTGATTTTAGAAATTTTTTGAGAAAAACTCAAGAAAAATGATTTGTGGCAATAAAAAGTTGGGCACTAATGCCCTAATTTCCATTTTGAGTAACTGTTTTGTTTTTTTTTTGCCTTATATGGAAATTAGAGGCATTAGTGCCCAACTTTTTAGTGCCACAAATCAAAACCGAAAACTCAAACCAAACAATTTTTGAGAATTTTTTTTTCTAAAACTCATCTCCCAAATGCAAACCAAACATAATATTCGGTTAACACATGAATTTAGTACACCTCATGGCGGTGTGCCATCAAATGAGATTTTGTGATTCGTTTATCATGTTTTTTTATTTTTAGAATGATGTAAGTAAATTCTAATTATTGGATGAGCACATGACAGTTATGTATTACTGAAATATTAAACAACTATTCATTTATAGGTGATTAAGAATGAAAATTTGCGATATTATATCATAACACAATTCGAACTATATGAAGTTAATGGATTAGACTTAATCATTTACTGACATAAACATGAATATTACATAATCTGATAATATAAATATTAAATTGATCAAGTCAATGTCAAATTTACGTAATATAAAATTGATATTGATAACTCGTTTAATGAAAAATAATTTACTTATTTTAATAAGCACGACATTTTTGAATCCATTATGGCTTGGTTTGGGAAGCGGGTTGGCTTTTTGGCTTTTTTAGCTATTTTAGTCTGGGTTAAAAAGTTTGATTTGGGAATGACTTTTTTGAATTTTTTTGTGAGAGAATAGTGTAATGATTATGAATTGGATGTGATGTTTTATTTTTTGTGGTTAAAATAGCCACTTTAGCCCTTCCCAAACAATGCCATGTAATTTCATTCAACTCAATAAAAAAAATATATAAAATAGAATTTTAATTCAATCAACTCAATAAAAAAACTATATAAAATAGAATTTTAAGATTAATATAATTTTTTTTAATCTAATTTGGACAATCTAATCAAAAGAAAATATGAGAGAAATTTATCTTAAATATTATAATTGATTTTCACATCATCCGTTTAAAGTAAATAGAGTTTTGACATAGTGAAAAATGACAAACACAACTAATATGACATGATTTTGGCAATTCATTATTTTAGTCTAAAAGTTAAAAGATTAAAAACACTAAAAAATCAATAACGTGTATTAAAAAGTTAAAAATTCATTTTCTCTTTACTTTATATATATATCTTTACATAAAAATTAAAAAATTATTCTAAACATATTAAGGCCAAGTTTGGGTACTCCCAAATAATCCAAAAAGTTAAAAAGTTACTCAAAAAGTTAAAAGTTAACACTATTCACCAAAAGTCAACAATTACGGCTGCACAACTCCCAATTCAAATTTTCCTCTAAAAACTAATTTTCACAATTTTTTATTACGTATTTTTCTATAAAAAGTCAAAAAGTTAACCAAAACATTCATATTTTCAACCTCACTTTTTTTTGTCCAAAAATACAAAAAGTGCACTTATTTAGCCTTCCCAAACTTGGCCTAAATTTTTTAATCTCATATTATAGTTAAAAAATTAAAAAATTATTAAAATAACCTGTTTTCAAACAAAACACACAATAAAATGGTATGAACAGGACCAATATTTGACAGGATGATTTGAAATATTGAGATGGTTGTGGAGAGCATAGCATGGAATAATTCCCCATTATGAGAAAACAAGTGGACTCGCCACAGAGCGAGTATGAGGTTCTCATCTGAATTGGGAAACAACAATCATCGCCACTAAACGGCTCTTTTGGCTTTGGACCATTCAAGAAAGAAAAATGTTAAACATTTCTACTAAATATCTTTATGAATATGAGATACATACCTAAGTCTTAGATATTTAATAAAAATATTAACAAAATGTTTAAAGTTCTTATCATTACTCTTTACAAAAACGTTTCACTATTTTCAGAATAGTAATAATTATTATTACTGTTTATGCTACATTTACTTACGAATATTCTTGATGTAACAATTAATTAAGAAGTTAAATTAAAGGCAATTATTTCTTTTATAATTTTTTTAATTATTAATTAATTATATTATTTATATATTATTAAATTAAAAAAAATAAGTTTATTATTATTTTTACTTAAAAATTTTATTAAAAATATATAGGATACAGTATCACTGCTGTGCGTGAAACACAATAGTGACTGTTGTGCCGTCCGTAGAACTCATTTCGGTCCTATTTTAATGATCTGAATTGTTAAAAATTTAAAAAATATCGAGAACAATATACAGTACTTGTAAAAAATCAAGTTGATCGGATATCAATAACCTGTTCATCAAATAATATTTGTATTGAGTTTAATATATATATATATATTTATATAAAGATTTTATTTGATGAATAGGTTATTAATATCCGATCAACTTAATTTTTTACAAGTATATTATTATCGATATTTTCTAAATTTTTAATGGTTCAGATAATCAAAATAAGATTCGAAATGAATTTCATGGACTGCACAATAGTCACTGTTGTGCTTCATGCACAACAGTGACAATGGATCCAAATATATATTTGTATTTAAATATTTTTTTATAATTAATTATATTAAATATTTTTTTATAATTAATTATATTAGTTATTTATATTTGTAATAAAATTATAGTATGTGTAGAATTATTTAGAAACAAAAAAGAGCCAGTCCCATTCCCTCCCTATATATCAGCAGTAGTGTCCCTCTCTCTTTTTGTCTTCTCGGACTCTCTCTCTCTCGCGCGTTGCAGTAGTCAGTGTCTTTATTGCGTAGGCCAAACTCTAATCTGTAAACCAGAAGCATCTCTCTCGAGATATATATATATACATAGAGAAAGAGAGGGAGGGGGAGAGAGAGAGAGAGAGAGATTGAATTAGAAGAAGGAAGCACATCCATACACAGATAGACACAAATATATATAGACATCTACAGGGATTGGTGGTGGTGGTGATGGCGGGAAACGACTGGATAAATAGTTACCTGGAGGCGATTCTGGATGTTGGGCCTGGACTCGACGATGCCAAATCGTCTTTGCTGCTTAGAGAGAGAGGGAGGTTCAGTCCCACTCGCTACTTCGTCGAGCAGGTCATCACTGGGTTCGATGAGACCGATCTCTATCGCTCTTGGGTTCGCGTATGTTTCATCATTCATTCATTCATTTTCTCTCTCTACATGTATGCATATATGTATGTGTAATTGTTGATTACTGCTGGCAGGCTGCTGCGACGAGGAGCCCTCAGGAGAGGAATACTAGGCTCGAGAATATGTGCTGGCGGATTTGGAATTTGGCTCGCCAGAAGAAACAGGTCTCTCTCTCTCTCTCTCTCTCTCTCTCTCTCTTATCTGTAGTTGGAATTCTAGATTTCGACTGTTACTTGAAATGGGTGTGTGTTGCCAATTAAGTGGAGGATGTGGAATTGTGTATCTGTAGCCTCAGTGGATGATGATGGGTTGTGTTGGATCTAAAGGTTGGAGATTGGTTCATTCTGGGTTTTGATGATTGTTTATTAATTGCCTTTGTTTTCATCATCTGAATCTTATCAATCCTTCAACAATTGGGCTTCTTTTAAGTTCCAAATTTCAAAATTTAGTTTTGTGTTAAACTACAGCATGCCGCATTTTGATTCCAAAATTAACTGGTGTATTGGGATGCTTTATGTCTGTAGAAAACCATTACAATGTATTTTTTGCCATATCCTTTATGATTATGCCTCTAAACTTGTTCAATGTTTCAGACTGTCATTACTCATTTAACTAAAATGGGCATGGCTCAAGTATTATTTTCTACTTTGCTGGCATTTAATTGTTTTTGTTCTTAACTGAACTCCTTTTTGATATGCTAAATGAAGATTTTACAAGGTTTATTCACATCAAATGATACTTGAATCCATCTGTTTTCCTTTGATTTAATTGTTGTCACTCCAACTTCAAATGCATTTCTTTTTATCTACATTTAGAGTTATACTGGATGTCTTTGTTTTTTTGGTCATTATGTTTCAAAAGGAGGCGTCATATTTTGATATTCAGATTCTATAAATCTTGTTCTAATATGTGAATACTGCATCGATTTTTGTTGTTCTCTTTATTATTTGGTTGTTTATCTCTGTAGCTTGAGGGAGAGGAAGTTCAAAGGATGGCTAAACGTCGTCTTGAACGTGAAAGAGGCCGCAAAGAAGCTACTGCTGATATGTCAGAAGACTTGTCAGAGGGGGAAAAAGGAGATACAGTCAGTGATTTGTCGGCTCACGGTGATAACACCAGGGGCCGATTACGTAGAATTAGCTCCGTTGAGACGATGGAGGCATGGGCTAGTCAACAAAAGGGGAAAAAGCTATACATTGTCTTAATAAGGCATGGACTGAACTCTGGTCCTTCATTTTTCAAATATTGTAATGAAGAGCACTTTGAAAATGATCAATTGTTACTGCAATAACGCATATCAATTACAAAAATTGTTTATTTATTCATGTTTTTAACATATAATTGATTTCTTTTGAGAACTAACTTGATGAGCTGAAAAACCATAAACCTTTTTTTTAATTTTATTTTATATTTTATTTTAAAGATATCAACATGTCCTGTTGTAATTCTGCGAGGCTATGATCTCTCTCACATGTGCTTGCTTTATTAACTTATTCTTAGCTGTTGGTACTCTTGCAGCCTTCATGGTCTAATTAGGGGTGAAAATATGGAGCTTGGTCGTGATTCTGACACTGGTGGCCAGGTAGATATTGGCTGTAGGAGCTTTTAGATTCAATATCCTGATCAATTAACTCTGTTTGTGTTAGGTATAGTTGCTTGATACAGTTAAAGACTTTTTTTTTTTTTTTTTTTGGTATTTTTTCTTCTTTTCTTTTAGGTCAAGTATGTTGTGGAACTTACAAGGGCTTTGGGCTCAATGCCAGGAGTATATCGAGTTGATTTACTCACTAGACAAGTATCATCACCAGAAGTAGATTGGAGTTATGGTGAACCCACAGAGATGTTGCCTCCAAGATACTCTGATGGTTTGATGAATGAGATGGGGGAGAGTAGTGGATCTTATATTATTCGTATTCCTTTTGGTCCGAGAGAGAAATATATTCCAAAAGAATCTCTATGGCCTCACATTCCGGAATTTGTTGATGGTGCTCTTAACCATATCATACAGATGTCCAAAGTACTTGGTGAACAAATTGGCGGTGGGCAACCTGTATGGCCTGTTGCTATCCATGGTCATTATGCAGATGCAGGTGATGCCGCTGCACTTCTATCAGGTGCTCTAAATGTACCCATGCTTTTTACTGGTCACTCACTTGGTAGAGATAAGCTGGAACAGCTTTTGAGACAAGGTCGACTATCAAAGGATGAAATAGATACAACATACAAAATAATGCGTCGAATAGAGGCTGAGGAGTTATCCCTTGATGCCTCTGAAATAGTCATAACTAGCACTAGACAAGAGATAGCGGAGCAGTGGCGTTTGTATGATGGTTTTGATCCGGTACTAGAACGTAAACTGCGAGCCAGGATCAGGCGTAATGTGAGCTGTTATGGCAGGTTCATGCCTCGCATGGTTGTAAGTGTTCAGGATATCATTCTTAATTTACTATGACTCAGTTGCTTTTTGTGATAAAATTATTTTACTAACCGTACTCAGCGTGGCTTGCTCTCAATCCTTGCCATTGATGTTGAGGCAGGTAAAGCAGGTAACCTGCTGATGTTTGTTGTGACTGGGCGGCAAGTAATGCTAGTTTGTCAGATTTAGTACCTGAGCTGAGCTACAGTTGCTTCAGCGTGCTTAGCTTGATAAGACTTCATAAACACCTTTTCTTTTCCATGGTATCTCATGTCTGTATTGAACTCAAATATGAGGTGTCCAAGATGGAGGTCTCAAACACGGCAAATTGCAGCTAAATGCTTTGCATGAATCTGACAAATGAATTTCATTGTCTCTGACCCTAGTTGTAGAAATAAAGCTCTGAATGGGTATATAGAAATTATTAGTTTTTGTAATGTTTTGTCGACTGCATGCAACAAAATTGTATTAATGACTTAATTATTGGCAATAACCTTGACTAGTGACAGGATTTGTGAATAGAAATGATGAATTTTCTTGTGTTAAAAGTTAATCATTAGTATATGTGCTAAATTTGAACGGAGCTTGGATTTGGGAAGAATCTGCTCTTTCTGGTTGTATCCATTTTGTTTGACTCGTAGTAGCTTTGCCAAATACTATGTAAGCCTGGCAATAATCACTGCCTAAGTTGGCTTTACAACCCTGATTTATGAGTATGGTCTCAATTCATGTGTATATGTTAGCTCCCTAATCCCTGTCATGTCATTTTTTGCTGGTATATGCACTTGACTACCTTGCTAGTTGGAAGTACGTTCTGTAATATTCCAGCTTTCTGCAGGTAATGCCCCCTGGGATGGAATTTCATCACATTGTTCCACATGATGGTGATGTGGAGGGTGAAACAGAAGCAAATGAAGATCAGCCTGCTTCTCCAGAACCACCTATTTGGCCTGAGGTTCCAGTCATTTCTCTTCATTTGCTTTGATGTGTTCCTAGAGTGATAACTAATCTGCAATGCTTGTCCTTCCAGATATAACTTTTTTACTAGGTTCCTCAACCCTCGAATTTATTATGAAATTCAATTCAATATATAAGTTGACATAATGATATGCAGATAATGCGCTTTTTTTCTAATCCTCGCAAGCCTATGATACTTGCTCTAGCTAGGCCAGATCCCAAAAAGAATCTGACAACTCTGGTTAAAGCATTTGGGGAATGTCGGCCTTTAAGAGAGCTGGCTAATCTGGTACTTTTGGATCACCTCTAAGTTTGTAACACACTTTTTTTTTTTTTTTTTTCTTTTTTTTTTTGGAATAGATCTACCACTTGACTGTGCAAAGCTGCTGAATTTGCTTTGACATTAAGGTCCTTCTGTCATCTGTATTTTGCAGACCCTAATAATGGGTAACCGAGATGATGTTGATGAAATGTCAAGCACTAGTGCTTCACTTCTTCTCTCAATTCTTAAGCTTATTGATAAGTATGATCTCTATGGTCAAGTGGCGTACCCAAAACACCACAAGCAGTCTGACGTTCCTGACATCTACCGTCTGGCAGCAAAGACAAAGGTACTCCATTTATAGTTTGTATGCCATAGTAGGTTAGATATGGATCGATAGTGTAAACTTCAAAATAGTAATTGGATAAATTTAGTTATGCAATTTATATGACACTTCTACTGTCCTCTGTGGTACAACTGGATTACTGTGTTCCAGTTTCCATACAAGTCTGCCATAACTGCACTCATTTCGTCTTCCATACAATATATTAGTATAGTATGCTTTTATAACTATGAATTTCTTCGTGATTGTGCTATCAAGTTGCAACTCTTTAAAGTGTCCATCATCAAACTTATCCCTGGCAGATTTTTTTATTTATTTTTTTAATGTTTATGAGAAAAGAGTTTATTTATTTATTTTTTATTTTTTGTAGGATGTTAGTTTTTTGTTAGTAAAGTTAGATTACAACTTAAGGAGTTTGCCATTGCTCCATCAACTCAAACCCTTGACCTTCCCCCCACCACACCCCTAAGGTGTTGCTATAAGACCACTAGGCCAAACCCAAGGTCTTATGAAAAAGAGTTAAATCATGATGGGGTTGCATGAAATTCTATTAGGACCTTTCAGTTTTCAATACCAATGTCAGTTTTCTTGGTGGTGATTGTTGAAAGCTGCACTGCACATTTGCATTTTGCATCTTGAGGTTGTGAATGCTTGTTGCTTCGCTATTATTATTAGTATATATTCTTTCTTCTTAAATGGCTTGGCTTGGCTCTCTAGTGTTTGTGCTGTTCAAGCATCCGTTAATTTCGTTTCTGCAAATTGAATTTAAAATCAATCCTCGGCGGAAATAAATGCCATGCATGCTTTTTATCAACAACAAAATGACACTCGTCTCTATTCAACTTAATGGGAATTTTGTATTCCCTTTCTCTTGTTTGGGTTGACTTGTGTGATCAACAAACAAGTTAAGGAATATACATTCTATTCTATCATGGAATCACCTTAAAAGTGTCTGTTGTCTCTCCTTTATTGCTTGCCATTGCTACCACAATTATGACCACCCGTCACCACCATTGTTGCTACCACCACCCTAGTAGTAGTCTACTACCGCTACCTTTTCCACTGCCATTACCTTTTCATGTGCATCAACATTGCAAAGTAAATATGACATTAATGTAATAGTGGTAATTCTACACTAGTTTATCACAACCCAGTACGTGAACACATCCTGATATGCATTTAGTAACTTGTTTTAGAATATTTTGAAGATTAAAAAAAAAAAAGAAAAAAAAAACCTTAGTTTCAAAACAATTTAAATAAGGAGAACAACTTAGTTTTAGTGAACAAGATCAAAGGCTCGGAATATTAGATAAACTGAGGCAGTAGTGGTGCTTTGATGGGTGGCCTGAGATTGAGGAGAAACTGGCTTCAGATGTGATATACAGGGAGAGTAATGGATGTGACGAGGTCTGTGATAGTGAAAAACAAGAAGACTGGAGTGAAGATGGGCAAGGAAGAGGGAGCTGAATTTTAAGATAGGGAGAACAAGTTGGTTGTTGTAGTGAGGGGCTGCCTCGGTGAGAAAGAGTGAGAGGATAGACGGTGATGATGGTAGAGGGGAAAAAGAGAAGAGAGAGAAAGGGATAGTGAGAGAGAAAAAAGGGAAGTTGCAAAGGTTGAAGATGAGAGTGTCAAGGTAATTTCATTTTTTTAGTTAATTCTGTTAAGAGACAAACATGGAGTGGGGTTAGTGTAATGATTTAGAATGTGAGGGGGGAATTTGTATTTATCAAAAATCTTAAGGGAGATTTATAATTTACACAAAAAATAACCGGGGCAATTTTATAAACAAATTTTAGGGCGAATTACACTAATAGTCCTATAATTTGGGGCTCGTGTCACTTTGGTCCCTGATTTTTCAATTGTGTCACATTTGATCTTGAATTTTGAATCTTGTTCCAAATAAGGACAACTGAAGATACCATTGCACAATTTCAAGGGCAAAGTCGTCAATTTGATAAAATATAGACTAATTTGACAAAAATAAATGTCAAATTTAAAAATTATTTCTATCCACCAAAAATAAAATTATGTAAAATTGATAAATCTTTTACACATTTATTTATTTATTTTTTTATCAAATTAATTTTTATTGTGTTTGGATGATAATCATGTAATAGGTGGTTGTTTTTATTTTCATTAAATTAGTTTATAGTTTTCAAACTCAAATATGACGACAACTTTGATATTATTATTAAACCAATCCATTAAATTAAAAAATCCAAAACTAAAAACATTTTATATATTAAATATATCGATTGCACATTAAAAGCCTAACAACCATTCATTGGCCCTGTTTGGTAGAGCTGTGGGAAAGTGATTATAACTCATAGCCTAACAGCTTATAGCTTATAGCTGTGAACATAAGCTGATTTTTGACTTATAAATTAAGTTTCTCCTCCCCCACTCAAAGAATAAGTTGATTTTTGATTTACAAAAAGCTATAGGCTGTATTGTTAAGCTGAACCAAACACATCAAAATAGCTTAAATTAAGCTAAAAGCTGAAATAAGCCCTACCAAATAGGGCCATTACATGATCATCGTCCAAACACATAATAAAAATTAATTTGGTAAAATAAATAAATAAATAAATGTGTAAAAGATTTATCAATTTTACATAATTTTATCTTTGGTGGGTAGCAATAATTTTTAAAAATTCAAAAATGGTTTTTTGACATTTATTTTTGTTAAATTAGTTTATATTTTATCAAATTGACGACTTTGCCATTGAAATTGAGTAACGATATCTTCAATTATCCTTATTTGAAACAAGATTCAAAATTTAGGGTCAAATGTGTCACAATTGAAAAGTAAGGGACCAAAGTGACACGAGTCCCAAACTACAGGGACTACACGTGTAATTCGCCTGGAATTTTAATATCATTTTGTATTTGGTTTCAAAAGATGAGATTTCCGTTTGTTATGCTAAGAAATTGTAATGTCATGGAGACACAATGGTAGAAAAATGACGCAACAAAATACACACAAAACTAGATACTATTCTAGTAAACGAAGACTCTAGAATCCACAAGAAAGAAACCCTTGAGAATCCACAAGCAAAATAGAGTAACTTGAAAATTAGATGGATAGAGAATGCCTTGGCCTCTAGGTTTACATGACTATTTATACTAGATATAGTCTTGGCCACCAAGCATACTCGAAGACCAAGGAAAATATAAGAAAATAATAAACGAAGATAATACTAGTCTTGGTCGTCAAGTATACTTGGAGACCAAGTATTACAAGAAAGCAACTTTGGTCACCAAGGAAAATATAATCCTTGGTCACCAAGGAAAAATTATTTTTTAAAAGATTCTTGGCGGCCAAGTAAAATTGTCCAAAATTATCATTTCACTTTTGGTCAATAATTTGATTTCATTGACTTGTGTTTGTTCAACTGCCTCAAGAAATTTGCAACCATTTTTTCTACATAAAAAATATGTTGTTTTTGGGGGCCACTGGACTGAAGGTTTTCCCGGTCATTACCTTCAGAACCCCAAGATTGGTCGAAGTGCACTCAAATTGGCTTGGACACCCAGTTATCAAAATAAATAAATAAATAAAATGTTGTTTTTATTCAAAATTGCAATATCAAGGACATTTGGGAGGAAGTTTCTGCAGAAATAATAATCAGGTATGACAATGCACTAGCTAATAGGAAGTTATGAGTCCGAGGAGAAAGTAAGTTTAGCTATAGACAATTAAGGAAGTTAAGATTTGCTTGTCAATAAACTGCAGATAAATAGGAAAATGACATTTCCTAGTGTTCTCCTAGTTAGTTGAAGCTGGATATGAAAAAAATATAACAAATGAGATTCAGTCATTATCTAAGACGCACGAACATAGACTTGTGATACGACACGAATACGACATGGACAAGCTGACACGACAATTTTCAAAAAATGTAGGACACGACACGTGGGAGAAATGCATAGAATATGTAATTTTATATATTTATTATGTGTCATATATATGAATATATCATTCTAAGATAATAAATAAATGCAATATATTACTAATTTTTATAAATTGACATTAATTTTCTTTTATCATCGTATTCTAAGTTATTTTGTTTAAACTTATACTCCCTCCGTCCTAAAATAATGGTCCATTTTGGGAAATTCAACTTTTTTTTTTATAGTACAATTATTGCACTTTTAAAAATTGATTTTTCAAAATTACCCTTTGATAGTACATTTTTTTGGGAAATATCAATGCCATAATTGTATTTTTTATGTTGTTAACGAATTTAAAAGAATGGCAAAATAAAAAATTTATATTATTTTTGTACTTGATTTTTTAAAAAGGACTAATATTTTTGGACAATGAAAAATGTAACAAGGGACTAATATTTTGGGACTGAGGGAGTAATTAGTTTCATGTGTGTCTAATCAATGGATACGTGTGTTTAAGCAATGGATACATGTGTCCTCCAAGTGTCTAAAGAGTGTCCGAATCTAAATTCTTTTTTAAAAAGTAGGACACGTTTGGATGAGTGTTAGATACATGTCGGGAAAGTGTCCAATGAGTGTCAGTATTCGACACGGACACGCCACCTTTTTAGAAGTGTCCGTGTTAGGTCATTATGGCATTGTCAAAACTACTAGGGACAAGGAACTCAAATTCTATACTGCAATTTATTTGCACCCGCTTATAGTTAAGTTCACTAACCCTTTGTATTTTAGATCATTTGACTTGGCATCTTAACTTTGCACAAAGTTCTCTTAAGATTTTTTCACATTTATGAGAGGATAAATTTTATGAAGGCATAAGACGAAATAAGAAAAATTTTAAGGTATGACTTTTGGTTTTGTGGAATTGTAGTCATTTAATGCTAGCTTCTCTCTTTCCTTGGGAAGGGGCATGGGGTACAAAAGTCCCGTTAAGGTGGCCTTCTTTGTCTGTTGTGTTAGGTATGGGAATGCCCTTACTATTGTCAACTTGATTAGAAGAAGGCAAGTGCATGACAATTGGTGTTGCATGTGTAAGCATGATGAGGAATTTATGAGTCATCTTCTTATCCATTGTGAGGTGGCACATGAGTTGTGGTCTTTTATTGTTGTCATGTTTGGTGTCATTTGGGTGTAGGTGTGCAACTTGGGCAGGCCCAACCTGAGAAACCCAAGTCCAGCCTGGATTTTTTTAGGGATTGGGAAATATATTTTTGAACTTAGTGCAGGCTTGGGTAGCAATTAAGAAGTTCAAATTGAATTTGGGTTGGGCTACATCAAACAACTTGAAGCTCGAATTGTACATATAAATATATGAAAATATTAAATATACATGTAGAATATTGATAATTTAGTTAAGCTAAAGTTATCTAGACTGTTAGATTAACATATAGATCTCATATCTCATATGCACACACACTAATCCTCTCTTTCTCATTTGCATCGCAAGTTTGCAACGCTCTTGACCCTCTGGCTCTTTTCTCTACTCTAACTATATATTCAGTCATTCAGTGTATTGTTATACTACTGTTTGTTATGTTGTTGGGTTATTTTGGTAAAAAGTTTATTTTTCTTATTTGTTTTAATGCTATTTATGATTTTGTGAAAAAAGTATTAATAGGGCCCAACCTCAAAAATTAACCAGCCTAGCTAATTTGTGGGCAATTTGGGTTGGGCCTAGACAACCCCTTAACCTGCTTGAACGCGCTTGAGTTACACTGCTATTTGGGTGTTCCCGAGGAAGGGGGAGCTTCTTTACTCATAGAGAGGAGCTTGTGCGAGGAAGACGGAGGCTTGGTGTTTGGTCGTTATGGATTGTTTGGTGTGAAAGGAATAGGACTTTTGTTGGCAAAGAAGAATCTATTTTGAGAATTAAGAGCAAAATTATCCTTTCTTGTATAGTTCTTGGGAATGGTTAAATTTTGTAGAGACCATTGAATAAGTTTTAGATGTGTAGTTGACATAGGTCTTCTTTGTATATGGGATCCACCAACCACTTAGTGCCTCTTTTGTAAAATAATTTTATACATAGAAAAGAATTTACTGAAGTCTGGAAGGTGGTGATTGTGGAAGACTGAACTTTCAGGCTTAATGCATGTTAGGTGCTGTAACTGTTTGTCTTTGCTGTCTCTTCCTTGGTCACTCCTATTAAAGTTTGATTTACAAAGTATTTATTTTGCTCTACTTGAGGTCAATCACCTATTGGGGATCCTGTATGGTCTGACATGATCATATTTCCAATCAAGAATTTGTGTTTTGTAGGCTTAATATGGGCATTGGATGTGCTATGTAATTGTGTTAAAAACTTTTTGAAATTTATTTCATTGAGTGTCACCTCAAGGGATTTGCATGGAGCTGGGCAGTCTTGTTATCCATGAAAGGAAACATAGGGGTTTTCCTTTTTATTTTTTGTTTCTATGTGTGGGTGAGAGGTTTGGTTAGAGGTAGTCTGGGAAGATGGCGGGCACTTCAATGGCCTGAGATCACCGGAGGTGGAGAGAAGGACGTCAAGGCAAGCTTGGAGAGGGAGGTTGGCAGTGATGGACCTTGAACACTGATGTAGAGTGTAAGAGAGGGGTGTTTAAGCGTGAGACTTAGTGTGTTAGAATTATGGAGTTGTGTTGTGGTTTTGCTGCATGTACAATACGTTATATAGGCCGTAGGAGTATTGGAGCCCAAGCAAATTGTTGAATAAGTGGCTCGTTCTCCTCAACTCTACCAGAAGTGACATAAGCCCTTTTGTCGTCTTTGGCTTGATGGCAGGCGGAGAGCAATGTTTCATGGCAGGCGGAAAGTAACGTTTCGTATATGCATCGGATGACATGAATGTAAGGTGGTTGTTGCCTCTTCTCCAAGCCTGGTCAAGATGGAGTTGTCTTAGCAAGAAGACAACCATTTCGACGATCCCATGACCTCAGCCACCAGTCTAATATTCTTTGATGATCCCGAGCAATGGTGCCTGGGTCCTGCTCCCAACCCAGGCATCCAAGTAGGTGAATGGGCCAGGGCCCACCTCGGTGTTTAGGAGAGCTAGGGGCTCGCTTCCAAGCGACCAAGTAGGAGAATGGGCTGCGGGCCTATCTCAATGTTTAGGAGAAGGGCGTGCTTCTAAATGACCAAGTAGGAGAATGGGCCGCAGGCCTATCTCTGTGGCCTATCTCAATGTTTAGGAGAGCCAGTGTTTGTCAATCCAAGTCCAAGTGAACCGGGGGCTGATTATATTGTTGTTTGGTCTTGGAGCGAGGTATGAAGGACTATGGGCCTTGTGGGGCCATGGTGCTGCCTGTTGCAAGGCTCTTCATATTTAGATATATTTGGGCTTATGTGTATGCTCCCGCTTAGGCTAAGCATATAGTCTTGATTTTGTGTAGTGCCTTGGCACATGGCGCCCGTAGGGCTCGCCATCTATCAAACATATGGTATGCCCATGTGGTGCCTTATTGGTTTGTCACGTGGGTGGGGTTTTGGTGGTGTGGCACGCGTATTGGGCTTGATACAGGTACCCACACTGTGTTAACTATTTTTTATAATCCAAAAGATATTTCCATTCCATCCCTAGGTTTTACATGTTTCTATTGTTGTTTTCTCTTATTGCAGTGATTGGTTCATAATAGGATCTTTTTTTCACATTTTATTTCAGGATCTTTTTTTCACATGTTATTCGTGCATACTAAAGCTTGTACATTAATTAAATTCGTTACATCCTTTAAGATTCCCTCTCTTGAAATGCTCATAATGACCTTTTAAGACTAAGTTATAGTATTATTCATACCGTTTTGGTTAGTTAATTTATTTATGTTATTTATATCTACCTATTCTTTTTGGTTAGTTAATTCATTTATGTTATTTATATCTACCTGTTCTTTTTATAGCAAGTACTCTAGGAAATGAGAAACCACATTTCTGAAATTTCTACATGAGATTGAGTAAACTGAAAAAAGTGAAGAAGGCCAATCTTTGTGGATGGAGGGAGTATAATGCCTATTTGTTTTATATAGTCTGACCAAAGGTAATTTGTTATCATTGGACTATAATAGCATGTATGGAGTCATATGATGAGTCATATGCTAAGTTTGTTTTAGTTAATTTGTCTGGTATAACTACTCTCTCTCTCTCTGTCTCTCTCTCTCTCTCTCTGTCTCTCTCTCTCTCAGATGAATATGTTATCTTATTCTGCTACCACATTTTGGCAGGGTGTTTTCATTAATCCAGCTTTCATCGAGCCGTTTGGGCTTACTCTAATTGAGGTACACTTCTTATACCTATGAATCTCTCATCTTTCACTAGTTAGTTCACTATTAACCAGTACAACTGCTCCATTTAACAGGCAGCAGCTTATGGTTTACCAATTGTCGCGACAAAAAATGGAGGTCCTGTTGACATACATCGGGTATGTGATATGTCAACATTTCACTTTCATTTTATTGATCTGGATATATATTTTTTTCGTCTTATGATGAAGTGTGAAAATTATATCTATTAGATTTCCTGTATATCTGTTGCAGGTACTTAACAATGGTCTCCTTATAGACCCCCATGATCAGCAGTCTATAGCTGATGCTCTTTTAAAGCTGGTTTCAGACAATCAACTTTGGGCAAAGTGCCGGCAGAATGGGTTAAAAAATATTCACCTCTTCTCATGGCCAGAACATTGTAAAACTTACCTATCCCGAATAGCGAGTTGCAAACTGAGGCAGCCATGGTGGCAAAGAAATGATGATGGGGATGAGAATTCTGAGTCAGATTCACCAAATGATTCCTTGAGAGATATATCTTTAAATTTGAAGTTTTCAATGGACGGAGAAAAGAATGAAGGCAGTTACAATGCTGATAATTCTTTAGAATCTGAAGATCGCAAGAGCAAGTTGGAGAATGCTGTTTTGACATGGTCAAAGGGTGTCCAGAAGGGCACGCAAAAGGCTGGCTTTACAGAGAAAGCGGATCAGAACAGCAGCGCTGGTAAGTTCCCAGCGTTGAGGAGGAGAAAGCATATTATTGTTATCGCTGTGGATTTTGATGCTATAACAGATCTTTTTGAAAGTGCTAGAAAGATATTTGACTCTGTGGAGAAGGAAAGGACTGAAGGCTCTGTAGGATTCATATTAGCAACATCCTTTACTCTGTCTGAAATACAATCTTTTCTCATCTCAGGGGGGCTGAGCCCTACTGATTTTGATGCTTTTATCTGCAATAGTGGTAGTGACCTCTACTATTCAGCTCCTAACTCAGAGGATAACCCTTTTGTGGTTGACTTATATTACCACTCACATATTGAATATCGCTGGGGTGGAGAAGGGTTGAGGAAGACTTTGGTACGTTGGGCGGGTTCTATCACTGATAAAACGGGTGAAAATGAAGAGAAGATTGTTACAGAAGATGAAAAGATTTCAACCAACTATTGTTATGCTTTTAAAGTGCAAAAGCCAGGAAAGGTAAACTTTCTTCTTGTCTACTCATGAATGACTTTCTCATGAAATGGCTGGTTAAATTTACTTTACCTCACCCCTAAGGTGTGTATCAGGCAGAGCAGCTCAAGATTGACTTGAGTTTGACTTGGATACAACTTGTTTTGAAACAAGTCGAGTCAAGCTCAAGCTTGAATTTAGAGCTCACTGGGTAAGCTAGCCGAGCTGGAACCATCTTTGATTCTTGTCACATGAGGCGAATAGCCTAATAAAGTCGCTCTTTTTGTTCTTCATCTTGTAGCAAAACATTAATGTCCTTAACATTTTATTTATTTGACCACAATATTCTCTTAAAATTTGGTACTGAAGTGAGGAACTGGACAGAACTGACCCAAGCCGAGTCGTTTGTTGATCAGTATATTAGAGAATGAGCTGAGCATGAGCAAGACTTCTTGATATTTAGTTGAGCTTGAGCCAAGCTTGAACATTATTGAGATCTGAGCCGAGCTTGGCTTACATCATCTACACTACACATGCAAATTATTCTCATGAGAGGACTTTTTCCCTTAGTTTTAGTTTTATGATATTGCTGATAATCATAGATTTATTTTCAGTATTCTCGTTTGAGTTGGTGCTTGTTGAGTTGAATTTAGAGATATACAGTGTAATGTAATTATTTTCTATTTTTTTTTTCCTGGTCTTTCTGTTATTAAGGTTACAGGTTCTTGGTGTGCATCATCAGATATCATTCTTCTTCTTCTATTACTATTATAATTGTTTCATCTTCACAGGTTCCGCCCGTTAAGGAAATTCGGAAATTAATGAGAATTCAGGCTCTCCGTTGCCATGTTATTTATTGCCAAAATGGGCATAAGATCAATGTAATTCCAGTATTGGCATCTCGTTCCGAAGCCCTAAGGTATGGCTCTTACACTCACACTTACTTTAACTGTTAACTTAGTTTCTTTTTGTGATTAGTTGATCTTTAATCATTTTGCAATAACCTCAGCTGTTTTTTGATTTTTTTATTTTCCCCAAGATGATGCAAAATAGTAAGTTACCCATCTGATTATTATCGTTGATCTCAACCAATATTATCATTGGTTGTTTTCATCATCATCATATATATATTTTTTCATTTTACAGAGTTAGGCTTGATGATGTTGAATGTCATAGTCAAATCATCTCCATCATCACGATGATTTTTATCATCTCAATGTGATCACCACTATCATCTATGATTTTTCACAATTTGCCAAAACTCAAACTTGACATGTCAAGACTTGGGCTAATAGTCGAGACAAATGATTTTAATGTACAAAACTGCATAGTCAAGACTCAAGACAACTAAATTTCATTGCAGTTTCCTTTTTTGTGCCACACAAAATGATATTACCGTGATAAGTATTGTATCTCATCTATCATCTCTCGATTTTTGAAAATGATCTTTAGTTGATGAAACAAGAAAGATGACATTTAAAATGTCTTGGATTTTATTGTATTTAAATGGTTGGATGGGAAGTAAAAAATGATGAGAGTTAGGTTTTCTTTGTGTGATTATGCAAGTTAAATAATAATGCTATGATGATTGCATTATTTTACTCTTATTTTATATATCATGTGATGCGTCACTACTGTATTGGTAACCGATGAGTGGTGGGACTCATTAAATCAACGAAATGATAACATATAAGATGGTAGACAAATTATGATAAGATAATGTGGTGGTCATAATATTATTGGTTAATAAAAATGAGATCAAAATATGTTAGTCATTTTATCTTTGATAAACTAAAAGACTAGAGGGGCCCACTTTAAGGATCTTTATTTTAAAAAAATAAAACCTACATATGTTTTTTATTTTTTTGAAAATTATTCAAGGGGTACACAAGTATAAAAAGGGAAAGACTAAAGGACAAAATTGGAATAATTAAAAAACGTAAGTTGGGAGAAAAAAAAAAGGAGAAATTATATTTGCACACCACAAGACATCTCAGTATGCACCATTTGTGTCGTTAAATCAAATGTTTGGACATAAACTTATAAACAAAAATAAATTGTTCAGATATATATTTTGTTTAACTATTTATGTCCAAAAAATTATTTTATGTTCATAATTTATGTCAGAACATTTGACTTTTGTTTGGAAGTTTATATCCGAATGACATAAATGGTGTGTATTGAGATTTTTTGTGGTGTGCAAATAGAATTACCCAAAAAAAAGTGCAGTTGCTGTTTTCATAAGAGGTAATAGATAATTGGGTCCTGATAATACTATTTATCCAACTGGATAGTCATTAAACCAATATATGAGGCAGTGACATGCTCCATAAAGTTTGGGAGCAGATTGAGTAATATGAAACTAAAATTTTGTATGAGAATTGCCCTTCCAATCTAAATGACACAGATGACCTTTGTATGGATTTCTTGCAGAGTTTACCTCTCATATTTTTTTGGTATTTTTTAGTTGTCGTTGTTTCACTTATTTAGATTTTACATAATTAGTACCTTTTCTTTTGGAAAAAGAGAGATTGGGCTTGCCTCTCAATGTGGTGTCTGTTAAGTCTTGCTTCGCTCTAAGTAATTATAACAGTATAGAAAAAAGAGGAAAAAAAAAAGAAAGAAAGAGTAGCGAAACCAGTGGCAATATGATATATATCTCGACAGCTATTGCTAATTCAGTGAAAACAATTAATGACAATGTTCGACATTTTTTGATGGAGTTTTTATTCGAATTTTTATCATGAGGTTATGACTAGCTATTTGAACCAATGCCTCAAGGTTATATTGGTTGCCTGTATGTGGGAAACTTTTGCTTTGGATTTAGTTTTAGGAGGACAGGATATTCAATCCTGAATTGTGACTTAATGTTACGTCCCCTAGTTTGCTTAATCAGTGTCAGCCTATGCTCTTAAGTGTCATTTGGACCATGGATAACAGTTAGAGACATCCATTGTGTTGTATCAGTTAGACTTTCCATGTGGACAAATTGAGCAGTCAAGACGATGACACATTGCATCACCTAGAGATGCCATGTGGTGACCTGATTTACCATGTCATTTCAGCTAGAGTCCAATTAGCTCAGGACTTGGAGTGAGTGTGGCTGTTGTGATGATAAGTTATTGCTCCTGGAGACTGCTTTAGGACCTATGTTACTTTGAACGTGGATCATTCTGGTACATGGAACGGGAACACGGTACACCACATGATCTAAAATGTGGTATGATAGGGGTAGACTTGTTTATATTATACTTAAGAATTTAAAGTTCTTCTGAGTAATTTTTCGTAACTATTAAAATGTAATATTTTCTATGAGCATTATGACCCATTTTTTGATTTTTTGTCTTGTCAAAACTTAACTCACTTTAGATTTTAGTTCATTATATTTGATTTTTTTTCCTCTTAAGGTAATATTTAAGGACATTTATTGAAAAAAAACTTTTGGGATCGTTTTGAATCACTAAATTTACCTTTTTGGAACGAAAGTGTACCATGTTTCAGAACGTGCGTATCAATACGTAATCCACTATGATATTAGCGTTTTCTGGTAACATAGTTTAGGACACCTTGATACTTTATGCATCCCAGGGACGAGAATGGAACCCAAGAAACATATAGCCCTATAAACCTACAAGAAGCTTGATGCATCGGTAGTAAGGCAAGCCACTTAAGCAATTGAGTCACCTTTATTATGCATGCACGCCTCTAATCTCCCTCCTCCTGTAACAGTATAAAGGTACACTTTGGCACCTTTTGCCTTGAGATACTACGAGGATATTGTCTTGGCTAAGGCCTCTACTGAACTGTGCTAGAGCAAAACCTCCCTTGGTTGGCAGGGTGGCACACTCATTTCTAATTAGGGAGGCACCCTTTACTTTGGTTTATTAGAGGGAAACTTAAGTTGCTTAACTATTGTGGGACACATGTAATCCGTTGTGTGGATCACATTGCTGCAAGATATTTGCTCTGTTGAACTCATTAATGTACCCTCGGGGCACTGTAAACCTCAATACTATGGCCTTATAGGCTAAGCAGGTTCCTGTAGAGGATATAAATGTTTGAGTCGCACCATCTTTAGAAGCTTATAGACCTCAAGAGAATCAGAGGTTATGAGGGCTCTTGGGGCAGATATAAATGTTCACATCATACACTTTTAAAAAGCTTGAGGGTGTAATTTGTTTCATTTATGTTGTTTTTGTTTCCGTTTTTGGTTTTCTGTGGATTTTTTTTTTTTTTTTTTGGGTTTTTGTTTGTGTTTTCAGAAATAAAAAATGAGAAGGAATTGGAACACATGATCGTTTTCATTTTTAAAAGAAAGTCTGGCAGATAGTTTTTGAAAACAAAACCAAATGTGCTTTAAGCTTTGTTGATAATTGATTGCATGAGTTTGTACCAACGAGGGCAAGGATTTGTGTTTGAATCTCACCGCCTCTCGAATTAATCTAAAACATCTACATGTTTGGCGGCTCACTCATAGTAGGGGCTAGCCACACGCAAGCGGGTGTGTTGAGGATATGAGCAATTACGTTAAACCCTCTTTTGGGGCAATCATCACCCGCCAGCTCCCACTGCCTCTAGGTTTGCATTGTAAGCGGTTGCAACCCTAGCTTAAAAGTTTGGGACATGTATAGTGTTGAGTCACTGATTTTCCCAAAAGCTTAAGCTGTTAAAAAATGGGCCCAACAATTTATATCAAGTAGCCAACACCCTCTCTCACATGCAACTCCCATCTTGCATGTAGAGAGACAAACGGAAGGAGAAGTAAACAACCAAATAGAGAAGAAGAAACCAAACGGGGATAGAATATGAAATGCCAATGTAGAGAATTGCCAGGACAGCTTTCCACCTGAGCTTTCATACCATGTTAAGTCACCGATTTTCCCAAAAGCTTAAGTTAGGAAATGAGCCCAACAATGCATATCAAGCTATCCAACTTATAGATTACCTTTTGAGGTTGAATATTCGGATGGATTCTTGATTTTTTGAGCCTACCTCCCGGTTTCCCTTTGGTTAGTGTTGCCTTCCCTTCAGCTACGCCTCACTTGCATCTTATTGTATGTGGCACTGTAACTCAGTCTAAAACAGATAGGAAAGTGCATGCTATCATGGAAGGTTTGCATTGGTATGACTATCAAGAGATTTCTCCTGCTATGCTAGTTGTCACTGTCAATTCTTGTCGACTTGATTTGAAGTTGACCCTAAATTTGTGGTGGCCCAGCTGGGTTTCTATATAAACTCTCCGGTGGGCAATGCTAGTTAGGATTGATTCATAGCAAGAATTTTGCTGGTTAAATTTTGTCCTGGTTCCAAAGGGAAGGTTCCCTTTTAACAAATGTAAATTTATGGCGGCACTGAGAAGGGAAGAAAGGGCAAGGTTTGTTAGTTTTGAACTGGAACTTTCCATCATTTTGGAATTGTGTTTCTTGGAGTTGTAGAAGCTCTTCAAACTAGGTGTTAAGGATCACAATATAGGTGTTTTACTATTTTTAATGCCACTCAATATAGTTGTTCATTTTTGTTGATGGCTGAACCCAGATGTGCTGGTTAAATCGTTTTAAGTAGACACTTCAATAGGTTGTTAAACAAACCTCAATTTATGTATAACCAATTTAAAAACAATTTTACTGAAATATACCCTGTTATACTTGTGTTCAAATTCCTTATTTATAGATTCTTGGAGAATTGTCTGATATTTATATTTTATCTCAAGCTGGCATTTTAATTAGAATTGAACTTATGACTGTTGGTTGTTTCTCTTTAGGTTTGATAACTGGTTATTGTGAAGCATGTTTTCATGTTCTAAAGGAATTTTTTCGTGTCCCTCACCTGGAGTATCATTGTTTATCAATGGGAAAACTTTTAAATTGCAGTGATGTGCGTGGTTAAATGTTTATACTTCTGTGTTTGCAAATGGCATTTTTTTGTTTATCCATTGTGGATTATGATTCAAGATTCCATGTAGGAAAAAAAGTATGTGTCTAGTCCTTCAGTAAATGTTCAACAATTAGGAACAGTTTTAGATTGTTGAAATGTTGAGAAGTGGACTTATAGCACCTGTTGCATGTTGATATTTCCATTATTGATCTGTCACTGCATCATTGAACTTTTTATGAAACTTCGTAAGTAAAAAGACATTCTATCCAGGTATCTCTATCTCCGTTGGGGTGTGGACTTGTCAAAAATGGTTGTTTTTGTTGGAGAGAGTGGGGACACAGATTATGAAGGATTGCTAGGTGGTATACACAAGTCCGTAATATTGAAGGGAGTTTGTAGCAGTGCAAGCACTATACTCCATGCCAACAGAAACTATCCTCTTTCCGATGTCTTACCATTCGACAGCCCCAACATTGTTCAGACAACCGAAGAATGCAGCAGCGCTGATCTCCGGACTTCATTGGAGAAATTCGGCCTCCTCAAGGGCTAAAAATTTGCACCAACACCCTTTGTATCATGCTTTGGAGGTGGCATTTTATGTATACTCTTCTATCTCACACACTTGTGGAGCCCACATGTTTGTGAGAGGGAGCGGGAATACATCACTGTGGCATACCCATACCTGAAGTTGGTTTTGGTTTTGGGTTTTTAGTGAAATCTTGGTAGCAATCTATTATTGTTTTTTTTGTTTCTTTGGTCCTGAAAACAATCTTTTGTTGCTTCTATTGGCATAAAAGCCAAACTTTTCTTGTATAGCCGTCGTAACCTTTTTTTTTTATTGGTTTCATGGAGCCCTTTGGTCATACAGGATGAAGTTATATATCAAATTATTATATTAAATAAATGTGAAGATTGAGTTTTTATTTATTTATTTTAAGGCCTAGAAAGAAAGGAGAATCTATTGCTATCAGATTGAGTTTTTGTTTTTGTTTTTGTTTTTTTGAGGCCTAGAGGGAAAATCCTTATGCTCTCTCTCTGTCACACACACAATTGCATTCAATGATGTAGATCAGCAGTAATGATCTTTGTTGCTCCATGAATTTGCTATCTGGTAGTAAAAATTTATCCTCCTCCACCTGTCTCTTTATCTTGAGTATCTCTGAGTTTGAGCATCTTCTAGAAGACATTGAAGTCCTGTTACAGACATTTCTTTTCTTAATCTTTACCAAGCTTTTTTTCTAAACCAGCAAAGAGAATAGTTCAGCAACTAATAGGAAAGGAGAGAGAGAATGAAGATCAAGGGAAGCAACATAGAAGGGAAAAACGCAGAGAGACAGAGGTGAGGGGCTAATCAGAAATTGCAGTTGGATGGAGGAGGGAGAAGAGGGTGCCAGCAGTGGCGGCGGCGGCGGCGGAAGCAATGGTGGCTCGAGGGCAGGAAGAGGTGGCTGGACAATGAAAATGAGGAGTGAAAAAAAAATGAATACATCATTATGCCTCTTAGAAATGGTTGAATTTTTGGTATTTCCCTCAAAAAAATGGTTTAATTACCTTTCTGCCCAAAAAATTGCAATAGGTTCTATTTATTGTATTAAATTGATTTAACTTAAAAATTCAAATATAATATTGACACTATTAAAAATAAATCAAATTGATGCCAATTGACGTAATTAAAAATATAGAGATCAAAATCATGTAAAAGACAAACTATGAGGACTATTGTGTAATTTAATGCAAGAATTGAAAGAAATGCTATCAAATCGACATAAATAAAAAAATTTAAAAGATAAAATTGTTGCAATTGAAAATATAGAGATCAAATTGACAAAAAAGACAAACTATGGGGATTACTATATTTTGTAGAAGCCTAGGGTATATCCCTTGTCGACTTGTATATTTTACTGTTTTATTTTATGACTAATTTAAACCAACCAAACCAAACCAAATCAAGTTTTAAGTCCCATCAAATAGGGTCGGTTTCATGAATCATTCTTTTTCACTCGACTCTATCCAAGGCCATTTTGTTAGTCAAATTAAAAAAGATTCATATATCTATTTACTACACTAATCTACGTCAATCTAGGTCTACCCCTTCCTCTAATACTCTTATCTACCGTCACTATATCGCATCTTTTCACTAGTGTCTCTATTGGTCTTCGTTATATATGACTAAACCATCTCAATTTATTCTCTCTCAACTTATTTTCTATCGGTACTGCTCCTACTCATTTTCGAATATACTTATTCCTAACTGTCTTTTTTAATCTTGCCACACATTTACCTTAGCATCCTCATCTCAGCAACACTCATCTTATCTGTATGTTGTTTCGTAGTTGTCCAACATTCCGTCCCATACAATATCATTGGTCTAATAGCCATTCTATAAAACTTTCCTTTTAGTCTAATGGGTACTCGTTTATCACATAATACTCCAGACGCACTCCTTCATTTAAGCCACCCCGTCTTAATTATGTGAACCATATCCGCTCCAATCTCTCCAATTGTTGTGATAATTGATCCTAAATACCGAAAATGTTCACTTTTAAGTAGTTCTTGGTTTTCAATCTTTACTTCTCATTTTCTTTCATTGTGACTGTTACTAAAATTACACTCCATATACTATGTCTTAGTTCTGTTTATCCTAAATCTTTTAGATTCAAATGTTTTTCTCCAAATCTCTAATTTAGTGTTAACTCTTTTTCTAATCCAATCCACTAACACGATATCATCTTCAAGTAATGGAAGAATCAAAAGAAATGCTTGACTTAAACAAACTTTGATTTTAAATCAACTATGATGCAGACATACTGAGACAATTGTGACTATATTTAAGTGCTTACTTCAAGTACTAATGTCAATTTACAACAATAGTTATATCAATTTAATTTTTGTAATTTAATTTTTACAATTTGTAGTTGCAAATTTGTTTAATTAATAATGTTGCTTACAGTTTTGTACAAAAAGTGGTGACATAAACTTCACATGGGCAAAATCAAAAAATTGCTAATTTTTCTTAGGTAAATTCTATTTACATTGCACTTTAATCTCATTACACTTATTATTTTTTTTAGGATAAATTTCAAATATATTACTTGAGATTTACTTAAAATACAAATTGTCCTATATAGTTGTGGAAATTACATCACGTCCCTTGAAATTTCTAATTTCATAACAAATAGAGCCTTTTATTAATAAATTATCAAGTCAGTTAACAGTTTTTAATGATATCGGTGCACCAATAGTTGCGCAAATCTTCATCAAGCTGCATTGATTGTTGCGCAAATCGCTATCAAACTGTATTGATAGTTGCACAAAATCACTTAACAATCAAGTCAGAATTGCATTGACAGTTGTAAAACCATAGATCAATCACTCAAAAGACGCAAAAGTAAGCTCCTTATTTATAAACTGCCCAAATTATATAAGACTGATCCTCTCAAAGAGGTATGTAGGTAGTTGTAGACAACCCATTTTGATTGACCCTAAGATTTCAGGTGTTTGCAAGCCTCCCGATGATGAAATGGTAAAATATTTCATCTTCAGAATGTTTAAAGGATGTCTTGAGTTACTGTACAAATTGTTTTGGTCAAAAATCAACTTTTTGTTAAAATGACAATTTTACCCCTGAACCCCGTTTTAACTGAAAACTAACTTTTTAACCCTGAGAAAGAGAGAGAAGCTCGATTGTGATCTGATCAAACGTATTTTCTAAAATTAGAGACCCATTTTATCAAAAACATTGATCAGAAGGTAATAAGGACTTACTTGGGCCACAAGCAAGCGAAGATCATGGAGTGTATGCAAGGATGACACACGTGTACCATGGAAAAGGGTGCTTGTGCACGTGCCTTGTACGTGCACACCTTATTTGTGCATGCACACAATCTTTGCGTGTGCGCACATCCAGGTGCAATAGAGTTATTTTTGCAAAACTTATTCTTGGTGCTTTTTTGTAAAGAGGTGGCAGAGCAAGCAATGGAGGTTGCTCTAGCTTTGCTCCCTACACCCCCTCAAGCCTACATAAGGAGCCCTGCCCTCTCCCTTTGAAAGGGTTGAGAAATTTTGAACTTTTGGGAGTTTTTGAGAGTAAAACCACCCACTCTCTCTCTCTCTCTCTCTCTCTCTCTCTTCCTTAGCTCCGAAATACACACCCCTATAGCAACTCTAAACCTCTGAAAAACACTTGCGGACAAAAGAAATTGAACCCTAACTTGGAATCCAAGTCTGAGAGAGGCTTGCAAGCAAGAAAACTAAGGTTTTCTTGCACTTTTCTTGGTGTATTCTTCGATCTAAGCAAACCAGCGAGTAAACTTCCTTCTCCTTTTTATTTCAGTACTTATTTTGCTCTATTTATTAGTTTTTATTCATGCTAGGTTGTTAGCTTATCATCCCATTCATGTAGTTTATTAGTTTTGCCATCTTTTCGGTTATTTTTGCATGTTCTTCTCTCTATCTTGTTAGAGCAACATGTTTTTAGGCCTTAGTTAATCATGTGATGTTCATGCACAAGCCCGGATCATCATGTAGTATCAACTTATTTTTGCTTATTTTTACTTGTTAGTTGTTTTCCTTGCATAGTAATCGTGTTAGTAGCCTCAATCAGGGCTTAACATTGCATTTTGTATGTGTTAGTTGTATGATTAGGTCATGTTTATTTTATCTCTTGCATGTAAGATGTGTAAGTGGGCGTTCAAGTAAGTTCCTCTCTTCCTCCTTGGTATGAGCTGTCTATTTGCATTGTTTTTCAATTATGCTAGTCTATGCTCTTTATATGCAAACTTGATTGTTTCAAATGTTTTATAAGTGTTGTTCATCTTAGTTCAAGTTTATGGCCATATCTTACCTAAAATCCATTTTTGATGGAAAATCTTTATTTTATTCAGCCTTCATTTGGGAAGTTTAAACCCCAGGCTTTTGGCTAAAATAGTCACAAAAAAACAAAATAGGCTTTTTAGCCCAATAGACAAAAACATCACATCCAACCAATAATCATATATTTTTTCTCTCACAAAAGTCAAAAAAACTAAAAATCCCATCCCAAACAAGGCTTTTTAGCCCCAGGTAAAATAGCCAAAAAATCAAAAAGCCAACCCACTTCCCAAATGAATCCTCAAAGATGTGGCTTTATTCTTGCAACTAAAATAAATGATACTTGTTTTATTCAATTCACATAGTTTTAGGTAGTTAAGGGGTTTAGGTCTAATGATGAATTTATGTGAATAATTAACCACTAAAATATAAAATAGAAAGTGAGTAGAGGCCAATCATCAGATTGGGCAAAAAGGGATGCTTCCATGTAAATGGTCGTCTCCTTTTCTACCTAAGCTCCCGAACTTAGAATTTTCTTAGTTATGATGGACTAGGCCCTTAACTAGTTTTCATTGTTAAGGTTTCTTAATTTCCATTTAAAAATTAAGTGGCGACTCTTGGTGTCAAAGCAAGTCGGTGTGAGATGTATGTCTTAGACTCGAAAAAGGCATGACGCCACAGCAGCCTTCGGGTGTGACCACATGTCCCTCTCTATCTATTGTTGTCTTGTTTTATTTTTATTTTTTATTATTATTATTTTTTTAGTTTGGTCTAAACATTATAGCCTACCAAAATGCTTTGTCTTTAGGCTTTGACATTCATTCATGTTGACAATGACATGTTACATGAGTTCTGTCAAAGAGGGATATTTGTAGAAACCCCACTTGGACTCGCTATAATGTGTGGCCCTACTTGATGAACACTACCCAATGATGTACTCAAAACGATCAGAAATTCCCGATTCGTTAGCTTTACTTTGGATATGAATGCATTAAAACTAGTCCTGGTTCACCCTAACATCCATAAAAACCCAGTCATAACCAATTCTAGCCTTATTGGGTCCCTAAGACTCAATTGCTTTCTATTCTCTCTTAACCGTGCACAAGTTTAGAAATAGTTACCCTTTTTAGGGTACGCTTTTAGGGCATCCTTTATGTGAAAAACTTGTGAATTTTCAAAAACGGTCCACATTTTGTAGAATTTTGAAGGAGCTTCCCAATGATATAAAATTTGCTAAAATGCTTTTTAAACGAAGTTTTGGTGGCCTTTTTTCGATTGCTCGTCGGTTTTCGACAAGAGAGGATAAAATGGCCATTTCACAAAAGCTACAAGCTAGACTTGAACCGAGTTTTTTTTTACTCTATTTTGGGCTTATTTTATTATTAAATTGGACTATTTTTCAAAAAATGGATGGCCCAAGCCCAAAACCCGGTTTGAAACTCATTTTCCATACCTAGGTTTGAGGAAAAACATAAAAACAAACACGCAACCCCACATGGTCAGACCTGCGATGTCAACCTTTTTATAAGCCAATGAATGGTCAGACTGGCCACCTTAGAGAGTCCTATGAATAACCCCCTTCACCTTCATATTTTTTCATTCACAATTTGAGTTCATGAAACCATTTTCTGAATTCAAGATATTACTCTAAGTCTACAGAAATCTTGGTTGTCTAAGCACCGTTGTGCATTGACTTGGACATCCTATAGTTCAAAGTTTTCAAGTCTAGTGTTGGGTACATTCATCTGAAGGCGAGTTGAGATTTCTCCCAAGCAAGGAGAAAAACTGAGGCTAGTAAGGTGTTCCTATTGCGGTTTGCTCGTCGAAAGGTTAGTAGTTTCATTCTTTTTCGTGATTGTCTTTTATTTTTGTCTTTATTTTCTAGCCATATTAGGCATACGACCCATATGTGATCAAGCCACTATTGGGTTGGTTGCATATGCGTTAGTCAATTTTTTTAGTTACATCAGGCATATGACCCTTAATTGCGATTAAGTCACTGTTAGCTTGTTACATATATGTTAGCCTTTGTTCATTTTATTTAATTTTATTTTTGGGAATATTGAGCATTTGATCTATGTGCGATCTAATCGTTATTGGCTTGTGTAGACATCTCATTTTGACCAGCCCTAAGATTTGGGCACCTTTTCTTCAATCACCAATGATGAAAGTAGAGACGTCCCAACTTCAATCATTCTCAGCAATCCAAGAAGTAGATTCCAAATCTTACACCCGTTTTGGCCACCGCTTTGGACCCTTTAAAATCATTTTTGAAATGTTTTAGACTTGTAAAATCCAAGCATTCTATAAGGTTCAAAACTCATATTTTTATCAAAATTATAGTATCCTCTGCAAAAGGAGTGAGAACAAAATAGATATGAATGGAGAGGAGTACAATCCGCCAGAAACACATTGATTGTGCAAAATTAACCTTAGTCTTATACTTTTAGTTAGGCTGTATAACTTTCTTGTAGGTTCGTTGCTTTTTGCCACGGTTGTACTATGGGATGCCTTTGGGTTTACCAAGTGCGCCTAATAGTTCGAACTTCCAATCTCCTGATCTAGTCCCACAAGTGCAATATGAAACATAAATGAGAGTCCAGATTTGACAACTTATTTAGAAAAATTCATTTTATTACAAAACCTTTGCCAGAAAATGAATTACATCATCAGATCTCAGAGTCACCACCTAATCTTTTGGAGAAATTAGGAAAACCTGTGACTCATGCCAAAGGCCACTGTCCATCATAACCAAAGTGTCTTGGTTCGAGAACTTAGGTATGAGAGGGGAAGGTCATGAATTGAGCACCCCACTCACCTAATCAAAAGATCGTCCTCTAATAAGTCATGATGTGGTTTTTATAATCGATATATGCTCATGTTCTGATTATTAACATTACTATCTGAGGTAATCAAGTATAGATTGTGTCAACAATTTTGGTTATGCTTTGATTTCACGCATTTTGAAAAAGTTTTTTTTTTAATTTAATTTTTTTAATACAAATTTAGAAGCATAAGAGTTAATCACATTCCAACGCAATCAACACAACCTCCATCTACTGGCATTCAAACAGATATCTCATCCAAGCAGTTAGCCTTATGGTGTATAGCAATGGATATGATGAAGAACATGCACACAGAATATGCTAAAGCACAAATGTTTACCTAGTACTCCTGGAAAGCAGAATAGAACGTACTATGATACACATATGATCCTATATACGAATAACTAATGCCAATACATACACAAAATGCACATAAATGGTCCGGCTACTAACATATACCATGTGTATCATCTCAAGACATGAGCTAGCACACATAATCAATTTGGAAAGGATAAAACCCACAAATGCACATAAGCCGAACCTAGATGTATGAAAGACGAATGCAATACATGAGTATGATAATAAAACATGATGCTATATGTACATACAAAGCATGTAAACAAAAGGGATGGAAAGACGTAGGGTTGGAAAATTATTACAACAATTCAAATGAGAAGGGGGGAAAAATTATTACAACAATTAAATGAATAATAATGAAAAGAAAAGATGTGGGGTTGGATGAATTATTATAACAATGAATAGATTTAGCTAAATTATTGTTGAATCTAACAAATCATGTTAAATAAATAAAGGAATTTGCTCAACAGCTCCAGAACTACTTGGGAGAGCACTCCTAGAAACTGTCTGTTCTGTTCTTGGGAAGGGAAGATCATTCGGCAGACACCAAAATGGGCCGGCTGGCTGCTAATATGACCAACCAAATACTTCCTCTGGGGAAACTTAATTTGGTGTAGAAAGATCCAGAATAGAAACCAAGCACATGTTCCAAAGAGTGCTCCTCCCTTTTACCTCTCCCATTTGCAGAGACCACTTAGGGGAGAGGTAGACATGCCTTAACCCTCAACAATAGCATATGACATATATGTACAACACATATCTTGCAACAATTCCTCAAATAAACTGATTAAAGCAAGATCAAATTCAAGCCTAAGAAATAGATGGGAATCTACATCATTTATTTGTGAATAAGGGCAAGTTAACACCCAAATCCATGTATTAATTAGAGTGAGTAGATTAATGCACATCATTTCTTAGTGGAAGCTTTGCTTTTAAAGCAAGGGATTCATCAAAAGCTATTGAGAACTTTTCTTCTATTCATAGAGCAAGGACGTTTCCACCACTTTTCATGTTCATTGAATGATTGAGAAGAGAGATTCCAATACTCTTGACATAGAATCTCTTGCTTTGCTTCCAAAAACAACAATCAATGAAATGGAAAATCACAATCCTCTCAACATCAAATCCAAAGAATCATCCAAGCAACCCTATGAAACAACCACTATTACTCACTAATATGGAGCATAGGTTGAAATACATGGGTTAATATTCTTAGATGATGAAATATGCGAGGGAGAAGATGTACAACAAGAATAGAATCTACTCTACATATCAAACTTGTGAATAAATGGCTACTTTCTATCCCAAATCACATCCACAAGGTTCCAAAATGCATAACAACAATGGATTTAAGAAATTCTGGCTATGGAAAGTAAGAAAATAGAGAAAAGTAAAGAAAAAAGAATAAAAAAAACTATCAACTTAATGGATGGGTGGCTACTTTTTACCCTAACCACATCCATGAGGACTTATCACATAATTATAACAGGTATAAAACATGAATAAGCTAGAAATGAAGAAAATAGAGAGAGAGAAGATAGTGAAAAGTGTAAGAACTTCACCTCTTGAAGAGGGTAATCTCTTTGGTTTTCCAAACCCTTTCTTAGTACTCTCAAGATCCTCTAGATGTGTCATAGAGTATCAAGATCCTCAACAACCAGCTTAGAAGTAAGCTTTGATGGTGTTTTGATGAAGGGAAAGTAAAGGCAAATAGGTGGAAGGTGATGTAGAAGGAGGGAACTCTCCAACCTTGTTCCAGGCCTTGGCCAAAATGTTCAACCTCTTGAAATGATATTTCTTCCTCTACTTATAGAGTTTTGGATGTAAATATCTGAGATATTTGTGGAAAGTGTACAGAACAAAACTGAAATTGTTGACAATATTTTGTACTCGGACAATTCAGCCAGCTGTACCCTTTGGTGTCCGACCGAATGTATTTTGAGCCCGCCATGACATGTTGTCCAGCTAGTCAGAAAATATATCGTTGGATCAACAAGGTAAAGTTAGCACAAATAAAAGGAGAAATAGGTATTTAAGAGGATTGCACCCATTCCATTCATTCCCATATATCCCTTCCTAAATCTGTTTGATGAAAGTACATAACATTTTGATTTTGAAGATGCAAGCCTCAGGACATTATGGCAATGTTAGAATTGCACAACCAAACGTATTTTGGAAAAGTTTTTCAACCGGTCAAAAAGCAATTTCGGCCAAAACAGGTGCTTGGTTAGTTTCAAGCCTCCCGGGCTTCTTGTTGATGGATTCATAAGATTAACACATCTTGGCTTTCATCATTGGGTACCTAAGAAAGAGCGCCCAAGTGTTAAGGCTGGTCAAAAATGGGGTGCCTACAGTTGACCCTTTTTGACAGAACTCGGTGCATTATTTCATGATGCGAGTGAATGTTAAAGCCCGAAAATAACCCTTTTGACGAGGACGTAAGACTTGGGCAAACAAAATAAAATGAAAATGCAATTAGTTGAACCCAAGGGTTGCCTACGTATCCCTTTCCAAGGAATCAAACTAGCATAGTTTAGGGGCAAAATGCAAATACCATGCTCAAAATACATTTTAAAAAAGTTGGGCTTACGCACCACGTGCTATCGGAGTTTGAGAGTTGGGCTTACGTGTACCACAATGCCAAAAATTTGAAAAGTTTGATGATGCGAATGCTATGAGGAGGAGACGAGGTAGAATAGAGATAAAGCTGCAAAGATGGAAAATGAAAGAGGAGAACCTCATGCAAATGACATGAAGCATGCTAACAAGATGTAAACACAATAAAGAACAACAAATGAAGAAAGCAAATCCCAATGCATTTCGTGCAAAAGAGGAAAGGTGGTCGAAGCCAAACACGCTCATGATTGGCAGGTTCATCCACTTGGGAGCACTTCGACGATCAAGTCAGTAAATCTTATCTCTCACAAATATCAAAACGGTACTTAAACTCACAAGTAAAACCTACCTCAAACCCACGAGGGTGCCTCACTTTTATAACTAGCAGTGACCTAGTCCCTTAAAAGTCTCACTTCGTTGGACTCAAGCTCAACGCTCATCCTAGACTCTCGGCTAGATAGGGATAAACTCCTTATGAGCCTTATCCTTATCCAGACTGAGAGCCTCATCTGATCTAGGACTCTTGTCCCATATCCGAATACCTCGGGATTCTGGCATTATTGCAGAACATCTAGCAATGCCGTGATCACCTCGGCAAACATGACTCATCAACGTGGACCTTAGCTGACATCTCAGAGCTATCTTGGCCACGTGGCGTCATCTGCAAAATACTCCCCCACAACTGCCCCATAGGTTCTATTTTCTCGGCAACCTGAGGTGATGGAACCTACATAGTTTGTCCACCCAACATGTCATCTCAACACGCAAATATTACTCCGACCGAGATCATGACTCGTCGGCTTCAAGTAACCAATACTCAGTTGCCCACTTTATCAAGAATCAAGAACCAAGTTCTTTAAGCATTTCAATCGAGATCGCTCCTCCAGCAGAGGTTGTTGCCTCATTATTTCAAGAATTTCAAGAGTTTCAACTGCTCATGAGCTGTCACGCATCATTTCATCTGTTTCTTTCATGTGTCCCATTTTTACTGGCTCGTACAAAGCACGCGCTATCAAATCGCATCATTTTTGCCCACGCCGCCTGATAGGCATGTTGTCTAAGGCAACTTCATTACGTTTTGCCGCCTTTTCGCGTTTTTGACAAAACTCCATCTCTCTCTCTCTTCTTCTTTTCACTTTTGCAATCACAATCTCTTTCTCATCCCAGACTTTCTCTCTCTAAAATTTCTCTCTCAAACCACCATTTTCAAACCCTTCGAAGCTCTGTAACTGTGCTCCGTTTACCACCTCCGTCGAACCATTCACTGTTCTACTCCATTCATTGTCGTTGTCTAATTCCGGTGACCTCTAATTCCAACATCTATTTCCTCAGCTCCCATCGATAAGTGTCTGATTTCTTCTTTTTCATTTTCTGCATCTTAATGTTCCGTGAATAATTTCATTTCTGAACTGTTGTACTCATATAAAATTTCCATCCATGGCTAAGAAATCTTCTTTGATGATATTTGCCATTTTTTTATGTTTAGATTCTGTTTTACTATACCATATCTTGTTCATATCACGTACACCACTATACACTGGGATCGTATTTTGGTTGCCATTCATATTTATGTTCGCATCTTTTAAATATTCACCACTGCACTGAATGTCTAGCACTGTTCTTGCCACATTTGTGTTCTTCTTTGTGTTTTCTATTTTGTTTGGATTTTGAATTTTGTTTTCTCTGTTTCCTTTGTTTATTTTCTAGATTATGCCTTTGAATCTTGCTCATCTGCATAGACTTAGGTTTGAGATTTGATTTAGAACATTATTGCCTTAGGAAAATTGAAACACAATCCTTCCAAGGCAACTAGAATCCCCACCCTTGTGCCATTAGGATCTGGCCAAGGTCTTCAAATCCATACCAATCACCTTTTCCTGAAGTCTGATACAAAATACTCCAAGCCAATGTAATGGGGATGTTCAAATGAAGAGTAGACTCCCCAACCAAACTAAAATATTTCCGCCAGAAGTTCTCTATCCCAGCCGGTGTTAATCTCAGGTTAGCTAGAAAGGAGGACTCCATGATGCTCGAGGAGACTTATATGCCCTTTCTAGTAGTGTCTATTATTAAGGGTGGAGTCAGGTTCTCCGTTGACATCTTCTTTAGTAGGGGTGGGCGCGGATCGGTTGCGGCCACGAAACCTCCAATCCGCCATCCGTCCGCCAAATTGGCGGATTGGTGAAAATCAATCCGTATCCGTCCGCCAATCCGGCGGATGCGGATTTGGCGGATTGGCGGATTGGCGGATGGATGCGAATCGGTTTGGCGGTTTGAAAATTTACAAATTTTCAACATACAAAAAAAAAAAAACCCAAGAAAAAATTCAATTAACATCGGTGTCAATGTCATTGTCTGAATGTGATGTGCCTGCCTAGGATTAAAGGGAATTGC